>VXAC01001230.1:0-39889 GCA_013399225.1 Rhipidura dahli | reverse complement strand
ACCCTGCCCGGCACGGCGGGGCCGCCGCGGCTGCTCCTTTAAGAGGGGGCCGGGCTAGCGGTGACCCCGAACGATGTCCGCCCCTTCCTGGTTGCCATGGAGACCGCCTGCCGGCGTCCCAAAATGGCGGCGGCGGGGCCGCCGCTTTCTCCGCCGCCCGGAAAGGAAGGAAGGCAGACCGGCAGCCCGAGACGACAGCGGCTTTACCGAGGGCTTGTCCTTGAGGAAGAAGCGCCTCCATGCCGGGGCAGGACGGTGGGCCCCGTAAACGCCGCGAGGAAGCGACCCGGGAGGCGCCCCCAGTAAGTGCCCCTGGCCTGGCCTCCTGAGGGCTGGCTACTAAAAAGGGTATTTCCAGGCATGGGTGAAAGTGCGTATAGACGAGGAGCCTCAGTATCTGGGAGATTCCTTCTACCTGGACTTCCCCGAGCCTGTGGGATGGGGCCTCTGGGTGAAGAACCAGAGGAAAGGAGGGAATAAAAATCTTTCAAAATGGTGAGTAAGTAGTCTTCGAAGTAGTATATACACATCGTGATTTTGTACCCTTAAAACAGACGTAAGTACTCTCAGAAATGCCTCACAAATAAATGTGGTGCTCCATTTAGCACAAATAAACAACAAATCCTTACCTTAACTATTCCTTTTTAGGAAATATAGGTTTAGTTGCACTTTTGGGGTGATCAGACTTATGGCAGGGGGGTAAGCAATAAACTTCTGAGAAAGTTTTTTAACTGTCTCACTGGAACAAAAAAAACCCAACATATTTTTAAACTAGGGGGAAGTTTTCCGTTTGTTTTCATAAAGTAAACCAAAGTAATGGACATATATTCTTTCAGGGAAGAACTGCTGCACAATAACTGGGAAATAATGTGCTTTTAGGCAACTGAAGTCTTGTAGTGGGCCTGCCGTAGGAATCCTATCAGTGCCTTGCTTGTCTGTGGAAAGTGATTGAGTGTTGTAGGGTCTTTGCTATTCATTTTTGCACTCAAATATTAAAAATAGTATGTTTCTTCTTATTTTTACTGTCTTCAGGTTTTTGGTTCTCATATCTGTTTCCTCTCACACACTTCAGGTATCTATTCTTGGGTGTGTTTTCAGCTGCCCAAATATATCCTGAAAACAAACCAAAGTCAGTTAACATGAACCATGCAAAAAAAGCTTCATAGCTGTCTGTGTAAGTAACTTCAAATTGTTCTGCAAAGGTTCATTGTACAAAGCATTACCAGGAAGGTGATGTCATTGAAAAATAACTGGTTTGGATTATTTGAAAAATTCAGCTTTGATTCTATGGCAATAAGATCATTGAGTATTGTGCAGTGAATGTATGTATTTGAATATATCACTATATTTTCTGAAGCTAATGATTCCAGAAAAACTTCCTCATTCACTCAAATTTTAAATTTACTACTCCTCAAAACACCTTCACAATAAGTAGTGTCTCCAGTTTTAACTTCTTTACATGTAAAACTTCTGGATGCTAGTTAACCTTTCTACAGGCTGTGGAATCTCCTGAGAGAAGACCTGTGTCAAAAATAACAATTGAAGGTATGTGCATCACTGATGTTCCAAGTTGTATCTCATGTAAAATATATTTAGCCATCCTGTGTTAGCATGGAGGAGGCTTTGTTGTTGGTTCACGTTCCCCATGTGCTGTTTTGCAGTCTCCTAATAAATAACAGTCTTTGCCTGAAAGGCCCTACAGTCTAAGCCTCCAACCAGGCACATGGTTACATGAATGCTGAAAACTGCTACTTTGAATAGTCCCATTCTTGGAAGTGAGTGGTTTCAGAACTGTCTGCTGTTTTTCTTTAAAAGCAGAAAGGGGAGTTTGTGGCTGCATGGTGGATTTGTATGAAAGCTCCCATAATTCTGTCAAGTGTTGCCCTTCTTTGTATGGTCTACTTGGACTTTACATGAGCAGTAAATTCAGCTCTTTCAGGATGAAGTTATCAATTTACTGGGCATGTCTTATAAAGCTCCAAGGCTTGTGGACCTGTGGTCATGGCCAGGATTTCCAGGTATCAGCTGACTATAAAGTCAAACTGTCACAGAACCAGAAATCCTGTACCAATACAGAAGATCTTAAGAATGTGTTAGGGCAAGAAACTTAGTTGCATAAATGAGCATTCACAGAATACAGTTCATCCAGCTGGATTGTGTGGAAGGAGAGATCTTCCGAGCCATCAGTGAAATGATGTAGTAGCTATTTTAAGTCAGCAATCATAATTTTACAAATGCACAGAAACTATTCCACATATTTCCCCTGCGTGGGCATCTGCCAGTTCCACTGCAGAAATGTAAGACTGAAAGAGACAACTTCAGGTCATCCAGTGCCAGTGCCTGCTGTTTCATCCAACCACATAATAGATCCTCACGGCAGAAATGGGATTTATGTGTTTCAAAGGTAGTGAGGTTTTTTTCCTCTGCTACTTCACACAGAACAACTGCTCCAGATCATCACCTCTCTGATGGTTAGAAGTGCAGTTATGCAGATTAACTTACATGTATTTTGTTTGGATATCTTGTGTGTAGGTAACAATACTGTATATGTGTGTGTGTATATATATATGATATATTGCATATATTTTATAAATATGCAGTCTGGATAGGGTTTGTTTTGTTTTTTCAGTCTCTACTTGTGAAACAGACTCTGCTTCTTGGTCACTCATCTTTTCACTGCCTCTCTTCCCATTAGTATTTTTATTCTTAATAATAATAAACCTAACAAGTACCATGTGCAAGAGCATTGTTACTTCCCCCATGTCTTCTGGAAAATCCTGGGTGATTTAAATTTTAGGATTGTATTTAACTTTCTCTACCAAAATCATATTAATGACTCTTGATCATCCTTTGATTAGTTATTATTCCAATGTCTTTCTCCTCTGTCAACTTTTGATTTATAACCTTTTGGTTTATGGCAGAAATTCTTTCCAAATGAATGACTATACCGTTTGTATGTCTCAAATTTTATTTTATTAATTTGCTTTCTTTTTTCCTCTCCAGGACCATTCTGAGTTATTATGAAGGAGAAATTGGTGTACACGTCAGGATAAACATAAATAAAAAATCATTCTTGGCCATAAAATGTGTACTAGGGATCCTGCTAGTATTCATGGGAATGGTGAATAGTTTTTGTTTTGAGTGCATGTAATATCACATAGGATGGGAATCTTTTTGTTCAAGACTGACATGAGGAATGGCAAATTTTTTCACATATGCCTTTCCATTACCTTTCACTGTACATGTTTTTCAATCTTGAAATGCCAAATTAATATTTGATATACCAGTTATAATTTGGCAAGGTTTATCACAAACAACAATAGATTTTATTTGTTTGTACAAAGCAAGCGATTAATCCTGTGGTTTTCAACATTAAGTATAAGATGGCTTGAGAGAGCCACACAAATACCCTTTCAAAATAACATTTCTTATAAATTGTTTAACAGATGATAAATACAGGTTTTGAAAAGTGCAAGAGAGGAATCCAGATGGTGGGGTAGTGTAGGTAGCTCATTTTGGTCAAACAAGGAATATAGACACACATCCCTCACCCCCCCCAAAAAAGTCTGGTGCTTAATCTGCTTATAGGGCAGGCTGATAACTGGAATGATGAAGCTGGTAACAAAAGAAATGTAATGGGGAAAATGATCCGCTCAACATGTAATTAATACTAGCATCTGTCACCATTTAATGAATGCTACACTAATCAGAAGATTTTGTCATGTTAGTAAAATGTTCAGCTACTTACCCACAAAAGACCAGCATGGTGCATTCACAAGGCTGCCATTGTTCTGTGCAATATTCTACATAAGATCTGCTCATGTAATAGCCAGGATAACTGAACTCGGTCAAATATGCAACTGCAGAATTGTGTGTTTGGCCAGAGGTCAGCAACTGGGTTCTCTAACACATATACACAGGACATGTAGATGAGCAAACAGTGCAAGTAACTGGGCAAACAGTTCTGATTAATGTTCTTGTTCTTTACCCCTCATTGCTCCTATTGTTTAGTGTTCACCTCTACATCTTCAATCAGTTTCTGATTAAATCAATACATTCTGTGCACAGCAAATTATTTTGGATACTAGCTACTATAGTATTTGCTTAAAAGATCCTATAATTAGTTGTTTCAATTTTAAAAAATAAAGGTTTTTTTCTGGCTTTTTAGTTGTAAGCAAATATTATGAACCTACAGCACTTAAATCTTTAAGAACATTTTTTTAAAAAATATTTTAAATAAATAACCCAGTTCTGCGTCTGATCTCTGTAAGTCCTACACTACAAAAATGCAAACAAAAAACCACCACCACATCAATAACATAAACCAAACAAAAATTTTTAAAAATTAAAAAAAAAAAAAAAAACACCTAAAGAAACCCCACACCAAACCAAAACAAAAAACCCCACCAACTTAACATTTTCTATTTTAGGAGACATTAATAAATGATCATGGTAGCGGTTGTGGGCTGGCTGATTTTCAGTTGTGAGTACCTTCATGCTTCATTAAACCTGCAAGGATACCTCCTCCATTTGGCAAAAAGGTGCTATAAAGTTAACTGCTATGTCTTGGACTTGTTTTTAAATCTCTTTGATGACATTTGATATGTAACCTATTTGATTGACAGCAGATGCCATTTGAAGTGCTTAAGCCAGATGGATTTGGGTGGGGGGGGAATTAACAGATGTTCTAATAGGAATTGAGCTGAAATTAATTTACACAAAACAATTTTTTGAAAGCTAAGTCTTGTTTTAAGTTTTGTGGGAGATGAACCTTTTTCAAAATTTTACTTTTTTTTTTTTATTTGAAACCTGAACAATGCCAGTTATTACCTAGCTGGACCAGTTCTATTCAAGTCTCTTCTTTGACTTTTCAAACAGAGATTTGTGCTCTTAACAAACAAAAAGAGCACAGAAATTTCTCCAGAGGGAGTTAAAAAAATTGTATTTTTATTATGAGCTATATTGGAGGACTTCAACTGCATAAAACTAGGAACTTCTTCTTGTTGTAAATTAGAAATATTTCAAGTATAGTTTGATGAGACCAGGAGAAGGCAGCCATTTTGTACCAGCTCAGGAAATGCTCTGCTATGCTGTAAAGTGTATTTCCAAAAGAATCAAACATTTTCATAGTAGTGGTATCACACAGTATTAAGCAGTAATTATCAGGAGAATGGTTGTTAAGCCTAAAATACATAGGGAAATCTCCTTTCTATTTTTGGTGTCTCTAATTCAGACATCAAAGTAAACAGTAGAGCTGCTTGGAGAATGGAGACAGTTTCTCAGGGGAAATAATGCTGCTCTGGAAAAACATGAATATTGTTGTCAGGTGTTTCTGTCCAAAGCTAAAATAAGTTGATTTAGTAGTGTTGTGACATGTTACGGTTTGGATGCCTGATGGTACTTCTCGCTTCTTCCATGATGTGCCACCTCTGAATGTATGCAGTGGCTAGATCTTACCTGTAAGGTTTTGGGAAAGATTTGGGAATTCTTTGGTCATGCTGCAATATTGAAGATGTAATACAGCAGAAGAACTGACACAGGAAAATTTGGACTTTTAACAACTGAAATGCAATTTGTAATGTGTGCACTGACAATGGTGGAATTTCAGGGCTTTCCTTATTAATGGAGCAAGATTTGTCTACAGAAGGCATCACATACAGCAGTGTAAATGGTGGATTTTTACCTTCACAGAAGAGTCAATTCTCTTTTTTGCAAGGTGGTTGTTCTGGCTTTTTTCCTCCCACAAACATTACCAAATGCTTAACCCTGTGAAACATTCATTTATTGATTTGAAATTAGATATATAATTGATATGGGATGATTATTACTTGTGAAGTTGAGTTCTTAGTTACCCTATGATAATGCAGTGCTGTCGTGTGGGTTTATAAATTTCTTTTTCAGTTGTGGTTGAGCTGTTATTTGAAGATGCTTTGGAATATTCTCATATCAGTTTCAATTAAGGTATGTTAAAGATGATAAAGTAATCTTAGTTAATTCGCTATTAATCTGGTTTTACTGTATCACTGGTAGCCTAGAGATATATTTTTTACCCTTGTCTCGGCTGGGTTTTGTCTACTTATAACTAGTCTTTAATATACAGATAGCAAGATCTCACAGAATTGCAATGTTTAAGCTCCCATGTTGAGTTTTAGGCATGGTTTTAATATTTGTGGCTTTCTTTAAAAGTATCATACTTTATCTTGTCCTACCTGATAAGGATGATTTTCAGGTCGTGAAGGTGTAATAGTTTCTCAAGGTAAGCAATTATGACTACTTTCTGCCTAATAATGTAAACATTTCTTGCTGTAACCAAGTGATGTTCACATGTTCATTATTGCCAGTGTTCTTTAGAAACAAAGAATGATTGAATTTTATTTTTCACTTGCCTTACTTAGGTAGTAAATCCTTATAAATCTTGTTCTCTGTCTCTGGGATACTTCAAGAGTAATTCTACTTTCGTGTTACCAAAGGTAAGTTTGTGTTCTTACCTGTTGTCTTGTTTTCCTTTTTCCTGTTTCAAGTTAGATAAATAATTATTTCTTCTTTTCTATCGCCTTTATTAACCAAGAGCAGTCTACATTATTTCATTTTCAATATACACAATAGCATTCATGATGAAGAACTATCAGATATGTTTACTTGACTAGGCATACCACATATTTGTACTTCTTTCATTTATCAAAGGTAATTAGATGCAGTCAGCAAAGTGTTCAAGGGAAAGAAAAAGGCAAGAAGTGTAGAAGGCAAAGCTAGAAAAGGTTCAGAATTTTTATCTCAAAGTGAGGTATGTTATGAAAAGTCTTATCTAAAGATGCACCAGTGAGACCTAAAAATTATTTTAAACAAAGTTGTTGGTATAAACTGCTCTATGGATTTTTATTGTAAAGATTTGCTTGATTTTGATTGGATATAAACTAAATCAGTTTGTGTTAAACTGTAATAAGCCTAAATTAGACCAAAGTGAAAGTGCCTGCAGCTTTTGGATGGGCTCCACTAAATTAGATTAAACAACTATTACAACTAGTGTAAACATCATTTTTTGCCTGGAACCTGAATTACACAAATTATCTGGAGAAGGGTGGGAACTTGAAGAATAAACATTAGTGCACAGTGCAATGATAAAAATCATTTGCTGAAAAATTCAATACTGTAGAAGCAGAAGCCTGGGAGAGTGTCTGAAGCCAGAGTTCTAAATAACATAATAGGATGATAGTGAACAATAGAGTGAAAGGAATGACAGCAGATGGGGATTGCAGGCAAGAGAAGCTGCATATCTGGAAAGCACCAAAAAAGCAAGCAGATACTTGTGACAGAAAATGCAATATATGTTTTAATATATGTGCACATCAAATTATCATGACAAATGATAATGAAAGGATAGACTTCAGCTTTTGCTGTAGCTGCTGCTACAGCTGAGTTGTACAGTTGTTTCCTCCTATGCAGTTTACAATGCGACTGAAACTTAAAGGTAACAAATGTTAAGTTTCATATAAAATGACTAATTAAAATTGGACTGAAAAAATCCTAGTGTTTGAAGAAACAGGAAAAAAATCAGCCAACAGGTAGTACATGCTACCTGAGCTGATAACTGATTGAGAGAAAGGGCAGGCTTGCTAACACACCTTTTTCTGAAAACGTGTAGGAGTGGAGGACATCAGAATGCCTGCACCATGTGATAGATTCTTTAGTGTTCCTGTCTTTTGATTTGAGGTGGAATTAAAGCTGTAAATAGACAGCAAGGGAACTTTGAAAAACACACTGATAGTGTTAATTTGTTCTTTAAAAATGTGATGAGATTTTAGGGGCCAGTGCAATACACGTTCCTCAAAATTTAGAGTTGGAGATGTCAGTGCTGAAAGTGAGCTGCCCATGTAAGATTATAGGAAAACAGTTTTCAGCAGATATTAGATTAAACTGGTGGCAGATATATGCAAATCAGGAAGATAAGAAGTATCGAAGAAGGGAGCTGTGGGATGATTTAACTAAGACTTCGTCTGTAATAGAAAGGATTGCCAGTTATATGTACAGACCCTGCTAAAGGGTGCAGATTCCCTAAAAATTACTTTGCACTGTAACACTGCTGTACTTCAGGACATTTTATACAGACAGCAGGAGTCTGACTGCTCTGTTCTGTTGTTTGGGGTTTTTTACTCTAATAAAGAGGAAACAAACTCAAACTGAAGCTCAAAAAAAAGGGGGAAAAAAAGAAATTTAAAGCATAGACTAGACTTGAAATTGTACCAGGGAGACCTTGAAACTGAATTAAGAAGGACAAAACTAAAATAAATGGTTTTAAATTAAAACTGTCAGTGTCTTACCCATCTAGAAAGGCATGTTATGTGTTGCACTTAGCTTGCATCCTTTGTTCTGTTAAGTAGTGGAATAATCTCTTTGTGGTGGTCTGATCTAGGTCTGCCTGTTTAATCACATTAATAAATGGCAAATATCATGCTCATAATTGAAGACTCTGATCCTCTAGAGTAATATTTTATTCCCTCTGATAGTTTTGCTTTCCCTTCAGCACATCCTCTCCCTTCTGCATTCTCTCACTCTTGTATTGTTTCTCTGATCTGTGTGCACAAGTCTGTATAAAGGTAGACCTTAGCTTCCAAAGCACCTGTGTTGTAAGCAGCTGTGATAAATTGTGATATTCTCTCTTCTACCCACAAGCTCTGGGAAAACCAAGGAAGAAAGATACTAAAATAGGAATAAACCAAGTATGTAACTGAGAGAAAGGGAGGAGACCATGGCAAGACAACAGATTTTGTGCTCAAATATAACTACTGCATTCCCCAAAGGAAAAGACATTTACACTTTCCAAGCTTTTTTATTTTATCTTCCTCCTGTATTTTACTAAAATGTTTTTCAGATGCTCTAAGTGGGAGCCTTTAGTAGTCATGCACACACACACACAAAGCTAATCCCTTGATTTAAGTGGCTTGATGTTTCTGAGTGTGAGTGAAGCGAGGGAAACATTATCAGCTTCATAGTTGCTACATGTGCAATTTTGGAGCTGAGACACTTCTTCATGCACTTGAAATATTTGTTAAAAGCCCTTCACGAAACAGTTTGCCTTTATACCAGGAAGATATCTTTTCCCCATGTGTCATTGTCTTTACCTCTGTACTCTACTACGGTCATTGATGTATTTTTGTTTGCTAACTAAATTGGTTTAGCTTTTCTTGCTATTAATAGTAATACTTTTTTTTCTCCAAAACCAAAGCAGACATTGGGAAGGGAAGTATGTGGGCTTGCATGATGACTAATGTGGTCCTGAGAAGAATATGTACAAACTTTCAAGTACACATTGTTGACCAGAATTTCAACCCAATTATGTGTATGGGTTTTTCTTGTAGAACAGTTACTTTAGCACAGCTGGGCATTAGGATTTACACTTTAGACTATTTGGCATATATGAAATGGACATCTCTTAAAAAGACTGAAAAATGGACAATGTCTAGTAAATGCCAAAGACACCTATTTTTTCTTCTCATGAGTGCACATCAGAAGAAAACTGTAGAGATGTAATCTGCTTTGGCCAGTCATATATTTTCATTACCAAGAGTCTAACTGGTTTTGGAGGCAGGAAGAAGAAAAGGATTCTTCAGTTCTACAAGATCTACATTCTTGCTTTTAAAAAAACAACAGTGGAGAAGTAATATAATATAATATGGGATAAAATAGTCTGAGAGAAGAGATTTAGTAGAGATAAAGTCACTAGGACAACTGAAAATGTGACATTTTCTCAGTAGAAGACACAATGGCTCCTTCACTGCACAGTGGAATGAGAGCTTGGATTGTAGTAACAAATCCAAGGCTGAAAACAAAGTCTGGGGATTTAGACCGTTCACCTGGGACAGAGGAAAATGTTTGAATCTAGATCTCCTGAACCTCAATGCTCTTTTCTGGATTCTGAAGTCACCTTCCTTCTCCAATAAATTAACTTCCATATAGTCTGTAATCTGAGAAATTCTATTTTGAGTTACTAGTTTTAAGGAAAGCAAAAAGCTGGGTCTGAAGAAGTTTGAAATCCTAAAAATGTGTACTGTGGAAGGAAAATGTTTCTCATATTTGCCTTTGTACAGGGTTTCACAATTCACACCATCTGTCTTCAACTTCCCCCAGAGGTTTCTTATACAGTATGAGTCTGACGTGTGAGACTTGTCTTTACTTCTGTAGCTTCCAAATAAGATTAAAGGAAGAATGAGACCCACATCCTTAAAAGCTGTCTCACCATATGACAAATTTCAAATATTATTTTCTCATACAATGTAAATAGTTCTATGCCTCTGGTAATCTACAGTTCAGATTAATTTTGGCAATAGATACTTCCTAAATAGTTTAATTTTTGCTAATTCTCACATGAATATTTTTGTTGCTTTATTTGTTTAAAAAACGCAATGACTTTTTACCTGAAGCCTTGTTTGGTTGCTGCTGTTTAGATTTGGGTTTGCTCATCCTTTCCACTTCTCTCTTTTTTTAATGAAGAAAATGCCAATGGAATAAGCAATGTGGTGGTGAATTGCTTTACCACTTACACCTCCAAATAACATCGAGAATGGAATATGTCCATGGTAACCAGGATGCACTCATAACACCTTCCATTCTTCATCTTTTAATCTATGCAAATAGTATAGTATTACAAAATCTATGCAATATTTTTATTTGAAATAACCACATGCTAACAAGTTACCAAGGTAACTGCAATTTGTCCTGGGTATTTGTACAAAAAGTTTTTTTAATGGAATGGTGCTATTGGCAGTTTGTTTCACTGTAAATCAATGAATAATGTTTCAAAAAATCCCAGTGGTGTTCAATAAAATTACTTGAATATTTTACTTTTCTTGAATATTTTACTTTTCCTGTGCCTCTGCATGTTGGCCTGATCTTTGCATTTTAGCAGATAGTTCTATTGCAGTGTGCTTTGTGGAACAACAGTATTTCTGTAGTATTTTTTGAAATTAATATTAAAATACCTTGGAATTTATACAACAATAATTTAATTGTACAACAATACTGCAAGAAAGTAAATTTTTATACCCAGATTAAAACTTCTGCTATAATGGACAGGGGTATTTCATTTGCAGAGTATTGACTTATGTTCCATTTTAAAATTTGTTGGATTGTATAAAGATAAATATCTTTTTCAAGTGCCTAAACACACATATGCCCACTCTAGTGTTTGTAAGAAATATGTTTTTGGACACTCACATCTATTTAAACTTACATTATAGATAAATTCACTCATACACAAAAAATAATAAGCAGAAAGTTTATAGAATACTTACTGTGAAAAGTCTGTCTTGCTTACAGCAGCGCAGACGTTCAGTATCTGCTATCTGTATACACTTCATCCCAACTGAAAAGTGTTGATTAATGTATTTTATAACAGATCCCAACACATTGTAATCTGTGGTGCAACACTGCTCTGCTTTTTTAACAATTAGACTTCTAAAATTGTGTATAGTAGTTTCCATGTCACCTTATAGATTTAGCCTGTAGAACATTATTAGGTATTCAAGTTCAAAAGTTTAAAAGCAGCAGTTATTAATTGTTTTTGGTAAGTGGTTTTGGAGACAGGTAGCTATTTTCTTTTTCAGTGACACTTGGCATTTTCATTCCGAGAAATGGGTTTGTTTGGGGTTTTTTTTAAAGAAATGTCGCTTCCAACAGTAACATGAAAAGGCCAGGAGAAAGCCTATTAACCAGGTTTCTTTTCTCCTTTAACAATGGGATTTTTCCCATAGATACTGTATTCTTGTGGGCCATGTTGAAGGTTATGCAAGCTGAGGAACACGTTAGAGATGTCTTTTCTTTCTCCACTTGGGTATCAGTTTTATTTTGACCTTATACTCACCTCGTGTTTTCCACAAATAAGAATGGAAGTAGCCTTGAGCACTGATTCTCCCTACACTACTGGAGATAAAAAGAGCTTTTGGAAGTTCAGTACAGCATTCACTGTCCTATTGTCCCTATGCTGGGCTGCAAACGTTCTAGTTCTAAAGCCTTCCCAGGTAGTAACATCATCTGTGGAACAGAATGACAAGGGCTTTATAATCCCTTTTGCATTCAATCCTCATATAACCACTCATATATGAAATGGTGTTATTTTAACAACATGGTAGTCTATATTGTGCATGTACATTGCAGAAATGTTGATTCCACCATGATCAAATATTTCAGTGATATCGTTTATTTTTCATATATTGAGTTCTAGAATGCAGTTTGGATGAGTATGGTCTTTTTTGCCTTCAAAGATGCAACTGTTTCACTGCAAAAGAATAAAGATTGTGTATTATAAAATAAGATGAACCTATTATGTGAATAAAAGGAAAAAGTCCTACTCAGTTACATAAGTTTGTTTTACAGAGTACTGCAGATATCTCTGAGCATTAATCAAAGCTATTTTATCAAAGCTTCCCCAGTACTTGTCACTGGTGGCTGCACCTCGAGTGCTGTGTCCAGGTCTGGGCCCCTCAGTTCAGGAAGGATGTTGAGATGCTTGAACACATCCAAAAGAGGGCAACAAGGCTGGTGAGGAGCTTGGAGCACAAGCCCTGTGAGGAACAGCTGAGGGAGCTGGGGTTTAGCCTGGAGAAAAGGAGACTCAGAGGTGACCTTATCACTCTGTACAACTCCCTGAAACATGGCTGCAGTAAGGTGGGGGTTGGTCTGTTTTTTCAGGCAACAACTGACAGAACAAGAGGACACCGTCTTAAGCTGTGCCAAGGGACATTTAGGTTGGATGTTAGGAAAAAGTTTTTTACTGAAAGAGTGTTAAAGTTCTGGAATTGTCTGCCTGGGGAGGTGGTGAAATCACCATCCCTGGATGTGTTTGAAAAAAGATTGGATGTGGCACTCAGTGCCATGGTTTAGTTGAGGCGGTGTTAGGGCTTGGGTTGGACTTGGTGATCTTGAAGGTCTCTTCCAACCTGGTGATTCTGTGTGTGATTTTCTATGTGCAACATGATTTAGCAATTCTGATTACCCCATATAATGATATATTAGCCACAAAAATCATCAAAATGATAAATTTTAACTGGCTGTATTTGACATTCAGATGAAGATGTTAGGCATTTATTCAAACTTATTTACTGTTGCTCTGTATGAGATATCGGCAGGATAAAAGAAAGACTTAAACAATACAGAAATGATTGGTGTAGGCCTGCCTTAGCAGATCATCTGGAATCTGAGCTTTAATTTGAAAGTTAGTGATTAAACTGAATGCAACTCTTGGGAGTTGCAAACACTTAATGCTCAGCTTTAAAATCTACATTTTAGCACTGAAATATCAGGGAAGTCTAAAGTGAAATTTGATATTGAGAGATGTAAACCACTGTTGTCAGATCTAAGATTTGTAATAGTAACTGTGTTTTTCAGTCAGTAAATGTAAGTATCAGCAGTTAACTCAGGGCTTGCTTTTAATTTTCCTTTTTGGCATGCCAGTAGAAAAAATAAAAATCTGTGGAGTATGGTTATTTACATACACATGTATGTGAGAGTGTTTATAAATGTCTGCCTCACTAATACTCACATTTGTTGCTTTTATCACTCATGCCAGGAACCCACCTATAGACAAGACACTGCAAAGTCCTCACATTTCTCAATGAAATGGAAGGAAATAAATCATATTAATATTAGTAACACTGGAATATATTTAAACCTTGTCTGCAACAGCAAGTGAATTTTACTTGGGGCTTGGAGTGTGATCTTTACGAGGAGCTTGTGTGAAGGAAGAAACATGATGATGATTTTCCTCTCCTGTAGGCCCAGCTGTGGCAGCAACAAAAAGAAAGTCAATATTAAAAGCTGACACGCTGTTGAAGCACATACGTAATGTTTTAAGGGAACTCTGGGAAAACTACTGATAGTGAGGGCCACTTATGCTCCATCATTTCATAGCTATCTAGTTTACTATTCACGTTAATTCTTTTGTCTCAGTTGTATGCTTTGTAATGCAGATTTTCTTTTTCTGTCTCTGAAAATGTGAGTTTAACATGTACATCTGGAGAGTTTTTGCCAGAGTTTTCAGACAGTCTTAAGTGCTGAGCCTTGAACTGTCCTATTAGTTTTGATTTTTACAAAATGTTAAAATCACAGTTTAACTTCTAAGCTGCCACTTTTGAATGCCTGAGCAGTTGGATGGGTATTTTTACTTAACCACATAATTTAATGCCTGATACGTTGTGATTCTATGAATAAATTAAAAACAAAACCAGAATGTTTATAGTCTTGCCAGTTGAGATGTCTTTAGGTGCATTTATTTCTATGAACAATTTGCGTGCAGGGGTTGTTAAAGCATTTTACACTTGTTGCAGGTACATTATGGGATATTTATTGTGCCTTGAAGCCACTGATAATGTAACTGGTCTGATCTTTTAGGAAAACTTTGTTTTGGGACTGTAGTAATATTTACACAACCCAAACCCTGAATCTGAGTAGTATATTCATCTCATGGTACTTGATATTAATTTCTTCTGCCTTTTTTCTTTTACTTCTTTCACAGTTACAAGTAATTTTCAGGTGATGGAAAATTTCACTTAGAAATGAATTTCATTGTTTAAGACTAGAAAAATTATAGAATCCCAGGAGGATAATATAATTACAAATGTTGGGTAGCATAGAATGGAATAATCTAGCAATATTGATCTGCAATAATTTTCATTACAGATGTGATTGCTTTGCCTAACATACTTTTTCCTATTAATTTATTTATATACATTAATGTATTAATAATGAAAAAACCAAAAAGACATGAGAGTAAACTTAAATATATGATAAATCCTAGTAAAATTGATAGTTTTACTACAAGACAATGACAGAGATTTTAACAACAAAAGTAGGCCAGAAAGCAACATTCTTATGGCTAATAACTCATAATCCTCTATGCCAGCACATATATTTCTATGGCCATGTTGTGAGCCACCCAGATTTGGATTCCCAGTCTGATTTGAACACAATCAACTGCTAATGCAACAGGTGACTGGGACTATACAAGTGCAAAATTACTTTAGGGGCAGACAGCTGGGAAAAGAAAGGCATTGGGGACACCACTAAATTAACCTCAGAGATAGACTGGCCACTGAGAACATCTAAAATAAAGATGCATTTTCCCAAAGTTCTGTGGAACTCTATATCCCAGGTAGTTACTGCTCTGCATCTTCTTATAATTTTGGTAACGGATTAACTTAAGGCATGGTCATGTTACAAGATATGATGTCATGGTTCACAGAGGGAACAGTCGTCTGAAAATACTAAGCCTTAGACACCTTAATTCAGTAACTGCTGGGGATAGGTGAGGTGAGCTATGGCCTAGTCTGGAAATGGGGAACTTCATAACTGCACCTGCAGTCTCTTTTGTAGCCTGAGACCTAATAGTACAAAATCACCTTGGTTTAGTGAGATCTTGATTTTTTTAAGTAAACTGCTTTTGTATTCTGATTGTGTACAGACATTAAAAAATATATTTACAGATGTGGCTTCATGCTTATCCTGTTTTTAATACGAACTTGAAAAGTGTCATTTTCAAATGAAGTTTTGTTTTTCTCATCAACAGCTTTGGTAGACATTATCTTACTGAATCATTATCTTATTTGATCATCATCTTACTTGAGTAAGTTGTCCAGGGAGGTGCTGGAGTCACTGTCTCTGTAAGTGTTCAAGAGGTGTCTGGTTGTGACATTTGGACAATGATTTCAGGATGATTATGGTGGTGCTGGGTTGATGGTTGGACTGGATGATCTTGAAGATGTTTTCTGGCCTTGGTGATTTTGTGATTCCATGCTTATTTACACCTAGGCGGAGGAGGTCTGCCTTCCCAAGGAGTATATGAATCTTGGGAAAGAGGTATGGTGGTAGGGGGGAGGGTACAACTATTTCTCTCTTTTCAAGAATAAGCTTGAGTGGATCTTCACTTAGAGCCTCAGATAAGACCAACACGTTCTCTATGCTTTACTTATTAAAATCTAACACTTCCTACAACACCACTGAGAGATTTTTAACCCTGCTGAGTTCATGTGCCTGCACTTCTCTGTTTAGGTTTGTGTTTGTTAGGTTTGTGTTTCTGATTCCTTGCTATAACTTTTGCAACTGATCAATTTAAAGTGAATTTGATAGAAATAATAACACCTCCTTAGGCTGCTGGGTAGGGCAGCAAGTGAGCCCTGTTCCATGGATGGAAAGGCTGCACATCCTGAGCTCAAGTGACTGGATATATGCATAAGCCATGGAAAAAGTTTCAATCAGCACTCACAGTCCATGACAAAACCAATCTTTAATTCCAGTTATTACTGCTTGTTTTGACTAGAAGGGGAATGAATATGCCCTGAACCGACAGAAAATGGACTGCCTGTTGAACTTGGCTCAGGCTCAGAGTCTTTAAATATGCTGGGGTTTTGCAGTAGATGATCCTGATTGCTCCATTAGTTGAAGAAAAAAGTTGTACCACGTTTTAATTCATGGCAAAATTTATCGTAATTTTTTATAAACTTGAGCTTTCAAAGAAGTAGTCTTCTATACTTTTTTGTTGACCCTTTTTTTTAAATTTATCTTATAAAAATAGATTTTATATCTGAATAAATGTTGGGGAGAAGGATTCTATCTTTTTGGTTTTTATTTGTTGCTTGTAGTGTAAGGTCTTCCTGCAGCATTTGATATTAATATGATGTCATAATGAAACATCGGTTTTATGTTACATGGATGCAATGATTTAGCTAATTAAATTATTGTTAGCAAGCAGTTTTCTATTGTTCTTCTATGTTTGTAGTAGGTTACAAATAATTCAGTAGGTTATAAATAAGATCTGCCTGCTTTTTCTTGAAAAGTCTTACTCATGGTTCAGAGGTTTCCTATTCTATAGGAAGTACTGAAAGCCACAGTTGCCATTCTTTTCTAAAATGTAGTCATTTCTTCCTCCTTCTAAAATTATCTCTAAAATAGAGGGGTTCCCCTCTATTTTTTATTAAAATTGTAAAATAAAATAAAACTGTTTTGTTTTTAGAAAAATGCTAACATAAATAGAAGTATTGCAAGTATAAATTACTATGTTTGTGGGTAGTATTGTCATAATGATGTTATTTCTGTCCATAGTTCTTACTGTTCCACACAATCAGATGTTTTTACACCTCCTCACCTCCTGTTAAGAGTCTTGCTGCTCTTAAGCATTCACATATTACCATTTTCTATTAATTCTCTGCAAATATAAATACATATATATATGTATATATATATACACACTGGAAGAAGAGATATCTATATTCTGGAGTAATACTCTAGTTATCTGTAGTGATTTATTTGCCAACTGAGGGTTCAAATAAAAAACTCCTCACCAGATGCATGGTTTGCTGCTAAATATTTGGTACACTCCTGCCAGTAAAATGTTTTCCTGTTAAGTATTGGTATTTCCTGTAATTATCTCCTGGTTTTCACTCCTAATATCTTATCTCTTTTTGTGTGGTTAGGATTTTTAGAGAATTTTTTTTATAAGGTGCCTGAACTATTAACATTACTATTTTACTAAATTTTTAAGAACTACTTACAGCTATAATCATCCATGTTTGTTTTGAGATGTTTTTTGTTATTTTTGGGCAGTGAAATAACATATCATTAGTTTATTTTCATAATCTCATAAAGCCAAGAGGATAGAGCAAGGTTTTGTATTTGGTTTTACAATGATGGAAAGTTAATTGATGATAGTGTCAAGCAAGAGAAGAGAGGTCAACTTCTATTTCAGGATGAGTGAACAATTAGTACAAGTCATCAAATATCCTCCAGCACTCACAGAATGAAAATTTCCTAGAAAACTTAAAATTCAATAGATTTTCGCAGTTAGTTCATCATTAGCTTCAGATACATTAACAAATTAAATACTAAATAAATTTTTAAATAGCCAAACCAGATCACACTATTATTTCTAGAAATAAATAATTTCAAGAAAAACTCAATTATTTGTGTAGTAGCCTGCTTGACCATTCAACATGAAATAGATGTACAGTGCAAATATTATTTATCTTCATCATTCCCAGGATGAGAAGATTTGGAGCATTCTCATGTACCAGCTTGAATTAGATCAGCTTGAACATTTTTAGTTGACTGTGTAGATCATTTTGTACTTGCATAAGGAATTTTAGGGAAATTAACAACTACATAGAACTGAGATGCTTGGAGCACAAAAAAGCAAAGGAGAACTGACAGCAAACTGATTCTGCAGTATGATCCAGCATGGAAAAGAACACTGAAGAACACTGGGCCACCTACCCAAAGACATGAAGGAAGATAAGGTGATAGCTTCCTCCCATATAGTTACCTTAGGAATACTTGGGCGGTGGGGGGGGGAAGAGAAAAAAAATCTTACCATCTTAGCAGTAAAATCATATCATTCCCAAAGTTCTTTCACAGGTATTCACATAAGCTTGAGTTTTGTAATTAATCTTACCAAATACTTTGGAAGGAAAACTGCTGCATCAAAATAGACCCATAGTCAGTATAGTTTCAACTTGTGTGAAAAATAAGGGGAAAAAAATCCTGTACGAATCTGGATGACTGCATTCATTTTGTTAGATCTTAGGAAAGAGCATGCAGCTTCAAAATGTACCACTGATTGTTCATTAAAAGTGTAGCAAATTGAATTCAGGATTCTGTTTTATAGTGAACCAGTAATTTTATTACAGCAATTTGAGAAAATAGATAAGTGATCTGAAGAAACAGTGTTCAACTCAAAAGGCCAAGTTCGGAGTTGGACACAGAAGCAGAAATAATCGACTGACTGAGATGGGCAGTATCTCACTAGGTGGGTGACTTACAGAAGGACAGTTTGGTGTTGTACTGAATCACAAAGGAATGAGTTGAAAAATGCCACATCCCTGGAGAAGGGAGCTGCCTTCCATTTCATGTTGGTTTAACTGTACCTGTGTATGATAAGAAGCAGAACTACAGGGACTCATGATGTCAGAGCCATCATTATTTTCCCCAAAGTGTATGACCAAAGTACTTTTTTCAGTTGTTTTACTAACCTCCCTCTGAGTAAATAGTACAGTCTTTACATAAAAATCTATATGTATGTGGAAAAGTGGATCCAAAAATGAATCTGGACATTCATGTTAAATAATATTTCTTTAGAAAAACATTAAAAAAGGAGCTGGTTTTTGTTGTGTTGTTTTTTGGTTTTTTTTTTTTTTTTTTTTTAAGATGTACCCAAATAACTTGAGATTATTGGAAAGAAATTTCAGGCTTCTACAAATCTGTTGGCTCTCAGATTTGGTTTCATTTTTTTCCTGTAGTGTTTGGTGCCAGAGTTCTGGAACATCCTCAAGCTGTGCCGAGGTAACTATGGCTTCCTGGAATGGCTTCCTGACCCATTGCTCCTGTACATCATTTTCTTTCTGGAGCTTGAAGATATTGCCAGGCTTTTTCAAGTTTCACAGATTTGAAACAGTAAAAATTTAAAACCCCGAAACTTCAAATTGAAATTGTTAGTTTTGCTGTGCAGCCTGTTGTTTTTGATTCATCTCATTGGTTTAACATAATCATCAATCTGTCTCCTTTACTTAAAACAACAAGTAAATAAGGATTGTACTTTTTTTTTGAGACAATAAATGAATCAAACTGAATGGGTGCAGTAAAAACCAGATCTTAGAAAGGCTGTGTTTATCCTGCAAGCTTTTGTTTTACAATAAACACAGTGATCCAGGTAATTCCATTGCAACCCATGGCTGGGTGTTATGCACTATTTCCAGAATTAAGTATTGGAAATGTGAAACCTTTGCTTTGTGTTATGATTTGTATTATTGTAGTGTCTAGAAACTTCACCCACAGACTGGGATCCCCTTATGCTGAACTCATTACCAGACAAAAGTCATTGCCATTCCTTAGATTTTATGTCTTTGACAAAAGGCATGAGCAGAAGGAAAGAGATTTTTTTCAATATTTTTTGTAGACTTTGCAGCAAGGAACTGTTAGAGGTGGTTTTTGCTTGCTTGCTAGGAAGCCCTTCTCAGCTCTCAGGAAATTAGGGGAAGTAGTATTGAACACGTTGAATTGAAATTTTAAACAGTGAATAACAGAAGTTGCCACTATTGGACAACTGGAGCTAAGGGTAACCTCTCCATGCCAAATGAGGGGTAAGGAATTGGAAAGATAGCCTGGAAGTTGCAGGAGAAAGAGGGGCAATTTGTTGGTGCACAAGAGAGAAAATGGAAAGGCCTTTTGGAGGTCAACTGTTCCAGCTTCTTGGTCTGTGCAGGGTCAGTAAATTGGGATGGAAAACTAATACATTTAGAGCTATGATGTTGGAAGCTTATTTTTGTGGGTCTGAATACCTCAAAATGGTATTTTCTATCCTTGTCAGCCAGAAAAAAGACTGCTGCAATAATTCAGGTAGCAGAGAAAAAGATTTTAGCTTATGGAAAGTAGGAAGATAAATCTTTTAAAGAGAAAAATAACTTTATTCGTATCCCCAAGGGTGCTGTAGAAGCCCAGAATGAAGCCTGTCAATTTATGGGTGGAGCAATTAATGAAAACATAAATAACAGTGAGACCTTATGAGGAAGTTAAAAATGGGTTTAGTTCTCTTGATTCTGAAGTGACAACTAGATATGCTCTGAAAGACTTCAGAGAGGCAGATTAAACTTGTAGTATGGAGAGTGGGACGTGTCTGATACGGAGTACATCTCCAAGCTGTATCAGGATGAGATTGCTCACAGGGCTTGCATTATTTTGAGGCTATGTGGGACAAGATTTCAAGAAAAGTTCTGTGTCCGACTGGCAGATCCAGAGGATGGGGCTGTGCTGCTGTTCCTGTGGTGTGGCTACAAAGGCATTACAGATGCTTTAGTGAGAGTGAGTTCAAGTGAGCACAAGAAAAAGGGGACGGGGCAAAGAAAGCACAGGAGGAAATGGCGAGACAGGAAAATAGAACATGTCGTTAATTTAGAGATGAAGGCCAGATGGGAGGTAGATAAGCTTGCTGAAGTTCTGGGCTTTATTTCAGTTTGAAGATAAATCAGTTGCTATTGTGACTGGGGAACAACTGAATGGAGAATAAGGGAGTAAAAATAACTAAAGGAGAGGAAGAGAATGGATTGAAGACAGAGCAGGAAATTATTTCAGTATATTTGGAATTCATCTGTCATTTGCAGAGTGTGAATGGAGTAGGATAACGTACTGTGGAGGGCAGTAAAATTTTCATTAGTTTAACACAGAGCCTTGGATATTTTGGAATTTAAAGAAGTCCTAGAAAGAATTAGGTTGCATAATAATAAAAATATTATTTTGGCGTAATGCAACAATCTATTAGAACTAGTAATGCCATGCTCCCCTTCTCTCATTTCAGCAGTATATTTCGGGAATAAAAATTCACCCAAATAATATGAGTTTTCATTTTCAGACTAATTTATGTGTAGACTGGAATTGGTGCTCTCTGTGGAATTACAGAATAGCCTATTCAGATTTCTGAACAGAGGAACTAGAACAGTTTCTGCAGTCAGGACTGGAAAGTGGAGGGTGGGAGCTCTGTGTGTCCATCCCGTGCTGTGTATCCTTGTAGGCTGAACTCAGCAGGTATCTGCATTGTTACCCCAAGCATGGCATTTCTCTGACTGTAATTCTGAGCATAAGTCCTGCTCTCCAGGGGATCCAGATGCTTTCAATGTGCATATCAGAGTATATTAAATTGTTCACTAGATACCATTCTTACATCCTGTAAAAGAAGCTCCACCTCAAAAGAAACAAGAGAAGTCCTAACGTGGACACCACCGTGTGAGCGAGCACTTTGTGTGTTTTCCCAATACTCTTCCAGTGAGCTGCTATCCTGTGATAGGCACGAGTCCGGGGTGGGATTAGTTTCGGGTATTCTGGACGAGCTCTTCCTCAAGCTCCGGGCGCTGCGGGGCGATTCTGCCGCCAGAGGGCGCCCCGGGGCGGGGCCGCTGTCACCGCGCCTCGGGAAAGCCACGGGAACGGCCGGGATAATGCACAGCTCGGTAACGGCCGGGATAATGCATAGCCAAGGAACGGCCGGGATAATGCACAGCCCGGGAACGGCCGGGATAATGCACAGCCAGGGAACGGCCGGGATAACGCACAGCCCGGGAACGGCCGGGATAATGCACAGCCCGGGAACGGCTGAGGAAAACAGATTTTTTTCAAGGATTGAAAGAGTAAAAACAAAATATGCCTTACTAGGAGCAACATGTAACTATTACAATGTTTAATACTTTGGGCATCCTGAAATTGTGTTCTAATCAGCATCATAGCAGTTACTGTAATAGAATGGGTTGTGGCAACTTCATACTTTCTGACTTTTCTGTTTTGTATTTTTACGCTATACGTCATCCGTGGCTTATAGCAGGCGCTGTGGCATTGTTATTTTTAGAGGCTGATTAATACATCATGTACAATTGACTAGATTTAGGACCCCAGCATTAAAAACAGTGACTTCAGTATCTGTATATAATAGTTTAATATATGAAGAGTGTAAGGAGTTTACAAATTTTTAACATGCCATGTACTAAACTTGAATTTTATAAACTGATGAAAAACTACGAATACAGGGTTCTTGTATAATTCTGTTTTTTATAAACCAGTACTTTAACACTTAAATATTTGCTGATTTAGATTAAGAATTTTTTGTTCTACAACTATATACTAATGTGCTGGAAATATTCAGTGATTGTTGATCTTTAGGTGTAAGAAACATTTCCATATAAGTTCTTTCCTCTTTGTGATTATTTCATTTTAGGGTAATGACAAATACAAATTTCATTATGTGGCTAAAATACAGCTTAATAAATGAATGGAAAGTGCATTTTTGGGTAACGTAAGTTTATTCCCAACATATGGCCCTGTAAGGACCTCTATAGAAAGTTATATTGCAGATATCACAAGTGAACAACATATTGTTTGTTACTGTAATATGCAAATAAAGTTGCTTTTGACAAAAGACAAAGTGAAGATCTATGTATAAAGGGTACATATCTTCCAAAATAAAAAGGAAAATTAAGGAAATCATCCCTTCAACACATATTTCACCAATAAAAGCTCAGTTCAAATGAGCTATCAGCAGCTTTCCCACCAAGAAGACATTTAACCTGTAAAAAAGAACTCATGTGAAAATTTACATGCACATTTTCTCCAATAACAAAAGCTGATTTTAAGTTACTGACTGTGTGTTCACACTGTGTGTTGCAGCTCAGTGCCACCTCAGTTGTCTTATGTGAGTTTTAAAGGCCATTCATAATTACCCTATATGATAGCACTGATGTAAATCTTTAAGTAGTTCAGAGTTTCTTAAGGTTTTCTTTTTTAACTTGGCTCACTTCAGTGATCTACTTTAAAGTATGCACCCACCAACAGTTGTAGAAGTGCAACACTAAGAAGCTGGTGAATTGGAATATAGAACAATACACATTCAGAACCTTTTGTTAACCAACCTTGCAGCTATAAAGAAGATCAGGATATTGATACTCTTGCATACTGAGCTGTTTCCCAATAGTTCTTCAATATAATTGAATCATTTCAATCGCTTTTTAAGGAATTCCAGCAGCACATAGAAATATTGAACTAAGAACCTGATTTGTCATGCAATGAACTTTCAAAAAGATAAGAGGATGAAAACTTACAGTGGCTCTTACTTGATAGGAAAATTTACATCAGACCCACCTCTCAAAGCTGAAAAAATTATGCCCTGTACCACCATACAACACCTTCTGCATTGGTTACCAGGTGCTTAATGTTAAGAAAATTTATTTAAATATTTTAAATGCACTTTAGCTATTCCATGCTCTGCAGTATCTAACTTTCTAGTGAATAAACTTCTCAAACATGATGAATCTTAGCCAGTTCATGGTGAACATTATGAGCAGCAACATGACTGCTCATACGTAACAGGGTCTGTGAACAATTAAATTAAATTATAACAAAATTTAGTGTGCTGTAATAGTTTTTGTTCCCATGGAAGGAGTCACTGGCAATGTTATTAAATTCTACAATAACTATAATTAGGTAAAGGGGCCAGAGACCTCAAACTGTTTCTGGAAACATTTTCCAGTCACAATGATATTTTCCATATGTTTCCTGTTTCTGCATTTATGAGTTTTTTACTTCAGGTGCATTAAGTGTCACAGCATTTATAATGCAGGCTGTGTATTGAGGATGGCTACTTTAGATGCAGTTGATACCTTAAAATAATAAAATTAAAAATCATTGAAGTAGAATCACAGAATATTCTGAGTTGGAAGGGACCTATTGAGTCCAACTGAATCATTTCAGAAATTTATGAGAACTTTTCTTCAGATTTGCATTACAGAAATAGTAATTTTAGTGTGCTGAATTGATGGAATTATTATAGTAGCATTTCAACAGTGGTTGATCAGCCAGGAAAGAAATACAATCATTTTCTTATTCTCAGTAACTAACTTTTTATCAGATGGAATACCTAGTAGGAAGGACTTTTATAAATCATTCATGTCCTGACCAAATTCTCTCACAGGACTAGTGTAAATCAGAGTAACTGCACTGCAGTCAATGGATTTTCACCAATGGTCAATGGTGAAAAGTTAGAAGAGAAGCAAGGGTAAGGGCTTTTACCATTGTTCTAATATTAAAATACTAGCAGTGTGCTTTTATTCACTGTATTTGGTAGTTCTAAAGTAAAATATCTTAACTAATTTTAAAAGCATATTTCCAATAATTTATTAGCATTATGGAGCACATTTGCTTTTCACTTAAGTGCAACTAAATGTGGTTGGTTCTATCAACACAACAGAAACATGAAAACAAAAAAGTTCTGTAAAACAGTCTTCTGGAATTTGTTCTATACTTGTGCTTCTTCTGTAGATTTTTCTCTTGGTTGTTTCTTTTGAATACAAGGTTGTACAAGTAAAAATATTATTCCCACCATGTATAGCAATCCAGCTATGTAAAAAGAAAAGTCGTATTTTTGTGTGATGTCATATATCCAACCTGGAAAATAAGGACAAAACATGTTTGTTACAAAGCTTGACAAAAAGGTACATTGCATGTGAAAATACAAAAAATACTTCACATTTCTTTCATGACATTTCTGTCAAATCCACAGATGCTTCGTGGGAAAAAATATTTTTCAAACAAGTTATCACAGGTATGATTTTAAAATCAACATTTTGTAATCCCAAACCAATTAGTTCTTCCCCCCTACCACTGCCTCTGTAAAATGCCCAATAGTGGTTAGTTCAAATGCTGTGGCTTGTGCAAGCAAACACATTCCCCATGGCTGTCTCCAAGACTCACATACCAATAGAAGACTGTTCAGGAGATACAATCTCAGTACTGCAATGACTCTCATTCCAACCTCAGTTCCTTTGCAAAAACACATTAAAATTGATTCGGGAAAGGTTGGGAACCCAAACCAGCAAAATTCCCTCACACCACACTGGCTGCATTGCTTTGTACCTACCAGACCAGAAACTCTCTTTACATCAGCTAGTTGCATCCAATTTGCTTTGCAAAAGACCAAATACAGAGACAGGTTTAGCACAGACTGGGAGGTGCTGAGGGAACATGGCAGAGTAAAACACTGCTGCTTTTCAAGGGGCACTGAGCAAGCTTTCTTCTCACTTGTGTTGCTCACTCAGTGGTGGGGAGAGAAGGGGCTCCCGCTTTTCTGGGCTGCTTGTGTGCTGCTGGCTTCCCCTCAGCCTAGAGCTGCCCCTGGCTGACCATGGCCATTACTCCCAAGGTTTCTATCACTTTCTTCTGATCGGCACCTCTGTAAAAGAGAGCTGAAGTCCAGTGTAGCACTGACAATCAGTATATGTGTCTCTTCTGTACTCCCCCGCCTCTTTCTATGAGGAAATTTATAATGAATGTCTGTTTAAACCTAAGTAACTCTAGGGATAACATACATACACTACTCCCTTCTGCTGGGGATGGCAGTAAAGAGGTTATAAGCAGTGCAGTCCCCAAAGTAGGTATTTCTGGCTGAAGGAAGGCAAAGCTAAGTTAGTTAAATCAACACATCCACTGGCAACTTAAGAGTCGTAACACCCAAACACACAGCACAGTCCTTGGAGTAATGCTGTGGTACAAACAGCTGCCTACCCTGAGAATTAATCACCGTTTCTTCATGTGGGTAAAGGAATGAGTATATATAGTGCATATACTACACAAAACATGAAAAAATAGGTTACACTTTTCTCATAAAAAAAGAAGTGTAAGATACTATTTTAAGGAAACATACCACTGTAAGGATAGACTGTAATAGATTTTGGGTTATGTCCAAGAACTGTAATTTTCAATATGAGGACAGTGAGCTGGAATCCAGCAGATGTGACCTGTAAATCAGTACAATGTAAAACTGGATGTTACGTCCTGGAGCAGCTGTGATTTTGTTAACTACGCATGCTCGTAGCATAAGAAAGTTTAATAATATAAAGAGTCACATGGTCATTACGCAAACATCTGTTGGTTAGCAATTTGAACTTTTTACCTGCAAAGGGTGGTCCAAACAAAGCAGATATTCCATTGGCACAAATGATGATGCCATAGGCATTTGCAAGGTGTTTAGTTCCAACTAAATCTTCCGTCACAACAGGCATTAGAGAAAAATAGCCGCTAGAAAATCCTATTAGAGCACAAACCACAGCCAGGCCAACGTATGTTTGCATTAGTGGCAAAGTAAGAATGCAGGTGACCAGGGTAAAGTTAGCCATGAGGAAGACATTCCATGTGCTGATGCACGGGAGATCAGAGATGATTCCAAGGATAACTTTACCAAAAATATGAACAATGGCTATAATGGATGTCAAAGGAAACACATTGTCCTGCCTAGATAAGTTGTACTGCTTGACTATTTCTGGAAGGTGAATAAAGGGAATGACAAAGCTGCTATAGGCAAACAAAGCCCAAATGATAAAGGCCACGAATACTCTATTGGTAAACAGGGATGCAGCTCCAAAGTAGCTGGAGTACCAGAGTGCAAAGCCCTTCCTGACTGTAACTGTCAGCTGGCTCACTGTCTTAAGGATGCGCAGTCCATACATACTCCTTCCACTTCCAGATTTACCTCCAATTTCTATGTGCTGTACACTGCCAAGCACTTCTTCATTTGCTGCCTCTTCTTTTTTGTCTGGTTCTTCACTGAGAACTCCATTAGATTTTATAGTCTCTGTAGAATGGGACAGAGCTTTTGCCCGATTTTCTTCACTATCACTTCTCACCACATATTTTTCACGGAGGTCTTTGGGAGAGAGTGGTCTCATAAGTGCCCCGCAGACACAAAGGTTCAGGGAGATGGCCCCCTGGATGAACATGGCATTCCTCCACCCAAATTCAGTGCAGAGGTACTTCAGTAAGGCAGTCATTAGGAAAGCTCCAAACCCTGTTCCCGTGGTACTGAGCCCTTGTGCAAGTGCTCTTCTCTTCTGAAAATACTGCCCTACCATGACCACTGCAGGCAGATAAACCATGCCACTTCCAATGCCTATGAAAAAAAAAAAAATCTGAACTTTTTGCCAACAACATAAAAAGCAGTGAAAAACAAATCAGTTTTATTCCTAACTTTTGTGTAAGCATAGTAGTAAAATCAATAACAAATATTCATTCTGATGTTAGCTTTCATTTCTGTCTTGTAGTGTTTTCCAAATTCTGCAGTACTCATTCCAGTGAGAATACAATACTGATATTAATTGCTAGAAAAACTAAACATGTGGAATAGAAATTCTGGAAAAGACAGATTCCTCTCTGTGATCATTGTTCTTAGTTCAGGAATTTACAACATGACTGAAGTCGCTGGTATGGTGGTATAAAGGGTCATCAGAGTGATCTTTGATAGTCTCAGTATTTCTCCATCCAGAAAGCTAGATAAAAATTTATGTATAGAAATTCTGTAGATTTCTGTGAAATTCTATGAAAGGACAGTTTAAGAGAATGCAGGGTACTGAAGCTATTACTAGTATTGCAAACAATCCCTTTTTTTCATGTTTCCTCTGGCAAATATAACATAGATACTGCCTCATCTGCAAACATAACTGGCCATGTTATCTGTGGAGTGAGTAATATTTCAAAGCCCCTTGAACGGCTCAGTGTTGCTCAGATAGTAATTAAAGATCAAATTTTGTATTTCTTACATGGATAATTTTCACCTTTTTGTTTCATATCTATGAACAGTATCTCTTTTCAAAAATGAACAGCAAATAAAACAGAGTAGTGCTTTAAGGACTTAATACTGGGTTCTTCTACATAACTTACTTCAAGTAACAGAATGTTTTTTCACAAGAAACGTTGCTAGAAACTGAGCATTCAGGCACTAAGGATCTTAGTTTTGAAGGAAGATGCCTACACATGTATGCCTCTTTGTATTTTGATTGGGCTATTACACATGTCAAAAGGTTTTCTAGACATCTAATTTCAATTAAAATGACAAAAAATTACTTCAGTCATTTTGATTTTAAAAACTGTAGCAATATTAGTTCTCCAAGTCATTGTTGATACAATCTGAATAACCGTTATTGCAAACTACGTATGATCCACAGCCATGGATTGTGCTAAGTGAGGCTAGGATAGAGTTAATTTGCTTCCTAGCAGCTCATATGGGGCTGTATTTTAGATTTGTGACCCCAACACTGCTGATAACACTGGCAGTTGGTTTAGTTGTTGCTGGACAGTGCTTACACAGCATCAAGGCCTTTTCTGTTTCTCACCCTCTGTGAGAGGGGGAAGCACCAGAAGCTGGGAGGCGATGCAGTGGGACAGGGGACCCCAGCTGACTTAAGGTACATCCCATACTATGAGATGCTGTACTCAGCAATAAAACTGGAGGAAGGGAGAAGGAAGGGAGGACACTTGGAGTTGCGGCAATGTCTTCCCAGGTAACAGCTACACAGGACCAAGCCCTGCTTTACTGGAAACAGCTGAACACCTGCCTGCCCATGGGAAGTAGTGAATGAATTCCTTATCTTTGTTTTGCTTGTGCATTTAGCTTTTGTTTTGTCTACTAAACTCTATCTCATTTTTACCTTTCTGATTGTCTCCCCATCCCACTGTGGGAGAGTGAGTGAACAGCTGTGTGCATCTTAGCTGCCTACCACTTCACCCTTTAAAATATGTCTTGAAGCAGTGCAGAGTTATCATAATCCAGTATTCTATTAATGTGGAGCAACTTCTGGAGAAAACATTTATTACTCCATCCTGCGACAAGGAGAGGAGTTAGCTAGATATAAAATTCATCTTCAAATTTTACTTGTTAGAGTTTGGGTTACACTAACTCTCCTAATTAAAAATGTCCTCTAATGTATTCGCTTGGATGAAACTGATAAAAGTACCACCTTCACATGACAGATTTAAATGACAACAGAAGACACTAGGCCTAATCCACTGATTAAATAAGTTTTCTAAAAAGACAACAGGCTGTAAAAAGTGTGACAGCAGAGCTGGAATAACTTTACAGTCTACCTTCCCTTTTTACTCACTCAGGTAAGCTTCAAAAGAAACAAAAATAATTGAAAGAGCCTTCAAACATTACAGCAGCTCTCACCAGCTGTCACTCCAAAGGTGAGGAAGAGGTAATGCACATTTGAGGCATAGGCACTCAGTATCCAACCCAGGGCATTCAGTATCCCTCCAATTATAGCTGTCATGCGGCACCCACACATGCTGATGAATAAACCAATAAAAGGACCTGTTAAAAACCATGAAAAAAATGATAAATTATTTATTTAATTCTTTATGCTCTAATAATTTTTCACCCTAATTTTCTTAATGTTTTAAATAAAATGTTAAATATCAGGCAACTCATACAACTCAGTTTATTTTTCATATTATTTCTTAAAATCCTGGAAAGAGAAATACAACCAACTGATTAAATACTTAGTGAATACCTGCAAGACCTAAAATCAAAGTTGCCCTATGAAGAAGGGACAGTTTAAACAAGAATAAGCTGAAACACTTGTTGCCAATGCTTACGCTGTGTGAGTGCAAGACTTTTTCACAAGTAACCAGAAGTTAAATATTGTATTTTGTTTTCAGTGGAATATTTTAGGCAGATCTAAACACAACTTTTTCAATCTCCATTTAGGGAGTCATAGGTGTGTATGTACATATATACACAAATGTTTCTTCCAGATATTATTTTGGGTTGATCCAACTACAACTAAAAAAACACATTATCATTCAGCTGCCAAACTGAAATATAGACCGTGCAAATTCAACATTTTCTCCTCACAGATAGAGTATGGGGAAGACCATAAGCTTCACAGATCATCTGTTTTTTTAATTCTAGTGAGACCTGGAAGTCACAGGCTTCCTCTTCTGCTCATGCAGCCAGTCTCCTGGACTGTCTTCCCTGTCATCTTCCCTGTTATTCCCTTTCTCCATCTAGACTGTAAAATGTGTCCTGGTGACTTTAAAAAGTCAATTTGGCACAGTTGTAAGACAATACTTTAGGGATGAATGGCAAACATTCTGAAAATCTATATAGTTTGGAAATATGTGATATGTAGATGGAAATATGTGGCACATACCTACAATGAGTGTGATGCCCATGCTGAGGGAGCTAACCCACGCTGTTAAGCCACGACTTTGATTGAACTCTTCAAGCCATTCCATGTTGAGTATTCCAAGGGCCATTTGGGAACCCATGATGAGTATGTGCACAAGGAAAGAGGAAAGTACAATCATCCAAGCCCATCCTCCATCAATGTTTGGATTAGGTTTAATTGGCTTACTTCCAACTTTTGAGTCATCTCCAAAATCATATCCAATATCCTCTCGACTAGCATACATTTTGTCCACAGTATTCTGAAGTAAATGCAGTAAACACCTAAAAAATTCATACAAAATTGTCAGATTTTGTATCAGTTTGTTTATAGTGAATACCATAAATCACTATCATATTTCACCACTATGGTTAGTGCAGTTGTAGTGAATTCTGTGATTTCATTGTTCAAATGTAAAATGCTTAGAAAATTGTCCAATTAATTTATTTCTTTGTGTACCTTATTATCATGGCTGTCTATGCAGGAGTATTCAGAGGCTGACAGTAGGCTGCATTATTTCCATTAATATATGTTTTACTTACTTTTGGGTGGCTGAGAGCACTCACTCCTCATGGATTGACTGTGGTCACAAAGAAGACTGGTCTCTCTCTGTATATCACTCCTCTGTGTCACCTTCTGCTGTCCCAGTAAGATGATGTGCCTTTGCGTTTAAGTTCATAAAGCTTGGAGTAAAGAAGTGAAATCCTGAAGCAGCAGGTAGATGAAGTTACTGCATCTTTTCAGAGGAAACCAGCAGGGGAGGGTATTTCTTCCTTAGCAGGGGAAGAACAAGAATGAAGACAGCAAAACATAAGGAATTAAGATTCTTAATTTTCAAAATGCTCTGCTTACATAAATCACAACGAGGCAATTGTTACTACCTCTCTTTTATTAAGAGTCAATGTGACAACAGTTTGCTATTATGCTTTTAGTTTCCATAGTATTAATCCTTATAATCCTACTAAAAACAAAGAATTCTTCCAAATTAATGTCAGTGCCTATGAGAATCAAACTGAGTGGCAAGGCTATGTGCATAGGTGTACATAGGATCAGGCCATACTAGCTTAATTTGATTACTTTGGTTTATTATGTTGTTACTCTAAGTGAAGATTGCAACACAAGGTGAAAATAATTCCAAAAGCACTTTTAATTGATTAACAATCAAGGTGCAGAATCCAGTCTCTCCTCCATCTGATTTCTGCTGCAACAGAGTCAAATCTTACCCAACTGTGGAGCAGCGCATAGGTTTCCATGGAGACTAGAAATGCAATTATACAAATTACCAGAGATGGTAATTTTTTGTCTTCTTCTCCAGAGAAATAAAAAGAAACATCAGCTTCAGGACAGTTGAAAGAGAGAAAAAAGTTATCAAAAATTGTTTTTAAAAGCTCCTTATATCTCCTGTGAGCCCTCAGAATGTGTGCCTCTGGACTGGCTCCTCACTGCTGCAAACAGGCAGTGAGTGGACTAACCCAGACTCTGTACCAACTGAAAATTTGTCTTTAAATACATTAGTACATTTTGCTTCTCAAGCTACTACCTTTCCAAACAGTTTTACTTTTTTTCTTATTGCTAGATAAACACACAGGCAAGGCCCTGAGGCATTCCACAGTAATCCATTGCTGGAGTCAGAGCTGGCCGGTCCCAGACACCAGTGAACACCTGTTGATACATGCAGCCTCTCCCGCCTGGCTGCTGCCTAAGTTCCCTTTGTAGTCAAGTGCCACCTGACCCTTCCTTGCAGTGCAGGTAATCATGTGTAACTTAGGGCAGCTTGAGCATGTGGGTTCTTCCAAGAGCACACTGGTCTGCCCTATAGCGAGCTGTAGCTAAAATATGGTGTACTCCTGGTAGCAAATTTTTCATAAATGGATGTTCTTTAGTAATCAAGTTGTCACTAATCCTAACTTGGCCATGGGAGGTATTGGTGACACAGTCAGGATAGAACAAGAACTGTGCACATTTAACACTTGCCACACAAGCAGATAAGCTGGGATCAGTTGATGAGTTGCCAGTGGAAATGGATACTGGAATGCTTTTCCTTTCCAAACTGAGAAACAGAGAATGGGGATGGTGCTTAGTGGTCTTTCTAGAGGTCCTGCAGAGTGTTTGAGGCAGGACAGGCAGCAGGGGAACAGTCGGAGCCACACAGCGGTGCAGACTGGTTTTTTGACCATAAAAGGATAGCCTGGTCACAATTACTAAATTATATTATTAATTAAATTAACGAGGTCAGCTTTAGTCATGATTATACCTCATCCTTCCTCTACAAAAGATAGATCTTAAAGATGACATCTCAACCCTTTCCTAATAACGTACTTGGAGCCAGATCCTCTGTTGCTGTAGGTTATGGAACTACTTACAGAGGATTCAGCCCACTCACAAGGCAGAGAGAGACTAGCTGCATAAAGGTGATAAACACAGTGAATAATCTTGCCAATGGGAAATAATGAGAAGAGGCAGAATGAAGGAAAATCGCAAGCTGTTGCACATGCACTGTATAAGATTAATGAAAATGGATGAGGGATATTACAGTGCATTTTAGATAATGGAATACAAAATTATGTAACTGAAGATTCAGTCAAGATTAAATGTAAAGCCTCACCTTTCTCTCTTTTGACTGGTTTTGTGCACACCTTAATCCTTATATTGGATACACAAAAAATTCTTCTTTGTACAGGAAACAGGCACATCTTTTATATATTTTAAATTATTTGAAGAAAAATAATTGATATTGAGCTGCAAAGTTATGATACTCCTCTGCAATCTTGCTAACAGAATGGGCTTAGATTGAGTAGATGCAAATTAATGTCATGCTTGTACCGATCTCCACAAATCTTCAGAAAATGCACATATTTTCCATTTGAACTGAATTCTTGCTTATTATTACTTTCATACAATTAACTTTTCACTAAGGTCACAAGTTCAGAGTGAATACACTGAAGAGCAGGAGAGATCATCTCCAATTACTGCACAAACTCTCAGTCTCTGCATAAAGCAAGGACTGGATGCCTGAATCCTCACCCCAGGAGAAAGGCACTTACCTGCATTCAGCCTTCTTCCCACACCACAGCACTGCCAAGAACAGGCTCATGAAAGGCAGAGGAGCCCAAGGGACTCTTTGCAATTGTGAAATCCTAGAGAAACTGTAATGAAAATGACAGCAGATGATTTGTGAAGCCAGCCAGTTTCCCCAACAAGCAAAGCAGTGAAGACCCATTCACAGTAGCAGTGTTTGAATACAGCCCCTCAGAAGAAATTTCATTTACAAGCAGGAGAATCTGGGTTCTTGTTTGGTCACCCGGAAATGAACGAGATTTTTTTTTCCCAGAAAAGCTTTTTAGACTATGTGCACACAAAATATGCAGAGCTCTTAGAAACATGGCCCAAGCATTAGTGCCTGCGAAGATGCTGAGCTTTTTTGAAAACTTGACTCATGAGCTATTTTAGGGACAAATGCAGGTGCTGTAACAAGACCAAAGTTAGTAGCAAAATACCCAAGTTCCATGCACCATCAGTGGAGCTATGGCTCTCTAGCTTGTAGTTCAACTAGATCACTGAAAAAACATCTGCTCTTGATATAAAAGTCAATATGATGAATAATTTACATATATTTGGTCAATTTATTCCAGCATTTGAATAAGTTAATTCCTGCCTCAGTGTTAAAAATTATAGAATAAAATTGTACTTTAAAGGTAGTTTCAATGGATAACTCATAAATACATTATAACTAGTAATGAGTTTTACTTTGCAATATTCCCAGTAAACATGCCACATATAATTATTTGGTTGCTGAAGACATACAGAGAAAGCATTGCTAAAAACATGGTTTATTTTGGTTGTCATATGTTTTGGCATCTGACTTCACCTGGCTAACATACTGAGCACTTAAGCTGTCAGCAACTTCATTGAGATGTGGACACCGGCCACCTCTGCCAGTCAGAGCCCCAGTGCATAACAATGTGTGCCCGGCAAGGAACACAAAGTTGGAGAAATTAAATGCTTAAAAGGCTAAACTAACTACCAGGGTCACAAGTTTGCATAAAGTCGGCAGCAGTTCCGTTTCCAACCCGGGGTTGCTGCCCTGCTGCCCCTCCCTGAGGGATGTTTCCCAAGCCCTGATCGGGCAGCCTCCCCGGAGACCCCTCGGTGCTGTAGTGCCCCGGTGTGACCCACGCGTGGTGCCCCGTCCCCAGAGACGGCGGAAACAGCGGACAGTTTCCTCCTATTGGTACCAAGGGAATGGACAGCTTGCATTAGGCGTGCACCTTTATTTTGTACAGGCTTACAGCCTGCTTCGGGAGCAGCCCGAAGGCAGGGGATTACTTTTGTCTCCCAAGAGAGCAGCTTCGGGAGCTTCACACGCGTCGCCTTCCCAGCACCCCGGCTCGGTTCACCTATCCGAAGCAGAGCTGGGGCGGGGACGGCCGCCACCGCCCGGGCCGCGGAGCTGCCACAGGGACAGCTCAGCAGCGGCTGTCGCGCAGCCCGGGGTCGGGGCGGGGGCGCGGGCTCAGCCCGCGGGGGCTGCGGCNCTCCCGGCCCGCCGCGCCTCCCAGGGGCTGCCGCCCCCGGCCCCGGGAGCCCCGCGCCGGAACAGCCCGGGACAGCTCAGCACAGCCCCGCACAGCCCAGCCGAGCGCGCCTTTGCCGCAGGCGGCGCGGCCGCTTCGCGTTCCCCGCCCGCCCCGGTGCTGGTGTGGTGCCGTGGCTCCCGGCTCCTCCCGAGGTACTCACCGCGCCGAGCTCCGCCAGCGCCGTCGTCCCTGCGCGCCTCGGCGCCGAGCCCCCGCTGTCAGCCCAACCCGCGGGGCTGTTCCGCGCCCCGAGACCCCAGGGGCTGCTGCGGGCTCCGGTGTCCACCTGCGCTCGGCTCCGCTTAGCGCCCGCGCCAGCTCAGCCTCGCCGCTGCTCAGCGCCCCGGGGCTTATTTTCCATAGGAGTGCGGCACCGGTCTGGGGCCGCCTGCCCCCCAGGCATCTCGTCCTCTGCACCGCCTTGTCTCCATTCCCTGCAATTTCAAATCTCCACGCTCTTTCATTCCTGCGATACCGGCTAATTCTGGTTTGGCGGAGCAGATTTGCAGTCCTCTCACATGCACACTCTTGTGGCTGAATGAAGTTTATTGCTGCACAGGTTACGGCCGGAAATTTACATCCCAGAGAGTTGGAGGATATAATCCAATAAAAGCAGCCGATATCAAGATTTTAACAGCCGTTGAATTATGTTTATTTCAGAGTGGCTGGTTGAATTTATGCATCAAAACCACCCTGACAATGCAGCTTGGGATGTTTCATTGTATGGTACCTTATATGCGCAATAAATAAGTTTCAAAAATATCCCACCCTTGGGAGAAGAGATGCAAAAATACATTACCTTTTCAGAGCAGTATCCACTCCTTGGCTGGCTCTTTCTAAGTAATCTGACTGAGGTTTACATTCTGCAATTCATTGGTCTATTTGCAGTGAATATACCCGGGCTAATGTGACTGTGTGCCACCACACATAACCTTCATCCTCAGAGATTCTTGATGTCCTAGCAGTGCACTGAGTAGTATAAATGAAGGCTGTTCAAGAAGATATAAGAACTATCTTGAGAGAAGACAAGATGAGGAGAGGCCAACAGGAATATTTTAATGGTGTTACACATACTGCCCATGTGCAAAACGTGGCACAGATTCTATTAAAGAATAAATGGTTTGAATGGGGTTAAAAACATGCATTTGGGGCTTTTTAATATTTTTTGTACAATTTTACTTGACTCTTTCCTCCATCTGATGTTTACAAGTGCAAATCTTAAAAAAATGTGCTGTTCCATTATGGATCTAGTCCATCAAATATATCAGTATGAAACACTTCTGTCTGGGTTTGGTTCAAGTGCGTGGCAGATTATGGGCTATTGCTATGGCTTCAGTCTTTACATAAAACTTACAGTGCTTTGCATTGTAGTCTTCAAAAATAAATCCTTTTCCAGAATAAACAACTAGATTAGTGTCAGAGACTTGTGATTGGGTTTATTTATGTCCCCTTCATAAAATAAGTAGATTTCCATTTTAAAGGACTGTGGTAGTGCATTGCAAATGTGTGCCGTTCTGCAGTATACATGTTCCCTGGTTATTTCATCTTTTACAACAATACCTTGCCCAACAGTGTATGGGCACTGCTATCTCAGAATTTAATTTATAACTTGGCATTAGCTTTTTGACTGGAGTCTGGTTTCTTAAAAGGTTTAATGCTAGGGGTTTGACACTTGAAATTTGCTGCTTAACAGCTAGTGTTATTACTCAAATTTGAGACACATATACTTGTGTGGACGCTGAAAAGCTTTTAGCAGAGAAATCTTTCAGCTTTCTGCACCATTCTGTGAGAGCTCAGCTTTTCTCACAGAAACTATGTTAAACAGTGCTACACTTTCTGTAAACCATCCTTTATCTTAACACCTGCAGCTTGTTGTGCAGACTTTGTTATGGTATTGACTGAAAAATATTTTTGAATGAGCGTTGCGGATTCCAGCCAATCAGTACGGGAGGCAGATGGTCGGTGACCAATGACTTTATGCCATCTTTTGTGAACTAGGGTATATAAGCCTGTCAGTAATTAATTAATAAAGTTCTCACTCTCTCTTCATCCTTCTGAACTCAGACTTTGTGTCGTTTTTCTCTCCGGCTGCAGTACAACAGTGACATACTTGGATTTCTGAATTATCTAACATGCTAACATCCTTTCTTAAGTCTGCCACAGAAACAGATTTGACTGGCTGTTATCTCCAGTACCTGAGATGCTGCCTATGTGCCTAAATCCTTGTGCCAACAGAGATGTGATCTGATGGAGAATTCACTTAGCTGTGTCATAATGCTTCAGCAGTTTTGGCTCATATACTGTTGTGGTTCTGGGATGTAATCTTGGATTTATGTTGTCACTTGGGAAGATGAGTATGTATGGATCTACTTGAATGGTAACCATGTGCAGGTCTAACAGAGCTACAAATTATGTTCAGTGACAAAAAAGGTCTGTTTTGTAAGAATAGGGAGGACAATCCTATCAGAAAAAGTCTGCAGTTTTTAGCTAAAAAGATTAAGGTGCCTGATCCAGTAAAATAAGATGTAAACAGTCTGACAGACTCTGGTGCCTTAGAAATCTTAACTGTGTAAAATGCTTGGATGGCAAGCAGAGTAACCCCAACTGAAAAGGAAGGATGTTTTACTAGTCCCTTAAACATAATGGTAATTAGATATCATAATATAACTTCAAGGGAAAGAGGAATGGAGGGAGAGAGGGAAGAAAGCAGAAGTAGGAAGAATTTATAACTCAATTTCCTTTACTGTCAGGGGGGCACTGTGGTAGCATAGTCCTTGAAGTGGTGGTTGGAAGGGATCTCTGGGGTCCACCCTGTCCATCCTTCCACTGGAAGCAGGATTGTGACCTGTGGCATTGCAGGTCAGTCATTGCTTTGCCTAAGCTGCCCTTGAAAGCCTTCAAGGATGGAGACTGGCCAGCCTTTCTGGGCAGTATGTTCCTGTGTGGCACCAGCCATGCACAACCACATGCAACCACAAGGATCCACATGCATCACAACTCCAAGGACTTGGCTTGTAACTTTTCCTTCTGGTTTTGCCATTCACTACTACTGAGAAGAATCCAGCCCAATGATCTTTGCCACTCCCCTTTGGGTAATATTAGATTGTTGTCAGATATCCCCTTATTTTCTTCTCTGCCAGGCAAACCAAGACCAACATCTTCAACTTCTCTTCACAATTAGTATGCTGTAGGCCATTTACCATCTCATCGACTCTCTGCATGCCCCTCTCCTGTTTCTCAACATCCTTCTTGAGCTGGGGAACCCCAAACAGGACACATTATCCCAGCTGTGGACTCATTATCACTAAATAAGGAGGGATAATAATTTCTGTTCATCTGCTGTCTGTGCTCCCTTCCTAATGTAACTCAGACTGTGGTTCACTTTATTCACAATGAAAACACCCTGTTGGCTCATGTTCAACTTAGTGTCCACTGTGACAGGCACATGCTCTTCAGCTGCTGCTGCTGCTCTGACTGCCTGCACTGGTGCCTGGCACTATTCAACCCCATGTGTTCACTTTGCACTCCTCATTACATTTTGTAAGGTTTCTGTTGACCCAGATTTTAAGTTTCTCAGAGGCCTCTCAGCTGAACCTCCACTGTTTGGTTTGAAAATCACCCCTTCTAAGTTAGTATTGTCTGAAAATCTGCTGCAGGTGCATCCTATATCATTATCCAAATTACAATCAAGGTAATGAACAATTCTGGCACCAGTATTGACCCCTGAGTGTTCTGCTTGTACTGGCCACCAACTTAACATCAACCCATTGATTCCTACTCTTCAAGCCCAGGATTTCATCCAGTTTTAACCCAGCAATTAATTAATTCAGACCATACTCTTCAGCTTCAACCACTTGCTTAATCCCCACTGTTCAAAAGGGAATCTGTGCTGTAGAGCTTATAGACCATTCAGCCCTCTGGAAATGTGTACTGATGAAAATACAAAGCACTATTTCTCTTCCCAGCACTTTTCCTCTTCTATTGCTGTGGTGCTGATCACTCTCCTCCCTAAAGCTCTCATTAAGCTACCACCCTGCTTCCCATGAAGTGGTAGTGCTGCAGTGATTGATGAGGAAGGAAAGGTTTGAAATAGGAGCTTGGTTTCTGCAACACCAAGATATAGAACAGAAAAAGAGTCCTTCTCCCAGTTTTGTTGAACTGCTGAACTTTTAACCAGTACAAAGTATCACCAAATGACCTGGCCAATTCTTTGTTACACAGTTACTGTTGAAAGATAATTTATGGTATTTATACATTATGCATCCTCTTTCTTCTATAAGCCTCTTTGGTGACTGAAGAATTCTGTATATTTGCAAGAGTATGTTACACTGGTGCTGGGTAAAAAGGCAAAACGGAAAACAAACCAACTTAACATTGTCATTTGGCATAGGGGCTGCACAGCTTTCTTATGACACCCTAAAAACTTGTGCCCTCTCTTCATTTTGGCAACTCCAGACTGCCAAACAAAAACAATGCATATTTTCTTGTCTTCCCACTGCCTGTCTGCAGAGAATCCTTGTTATCTTTGGTGGATTCACCACAAAACAACATTCTCAAACAATACTCTGAGCAAATATGAACATTTTCAGCAATTTCCCTGCCTACTCCCATGATAGCTGCAGAGTCTTACTCAAATGGGAAAGAATGAACTAATTTGTTATCTTCAAGTTCACCCAAGACTGAGGATAGACCATGGGAATGGAATTCAAAAGTAGAGGAAAGAGCAATATTTTTATCATTGCTGGCATGGAGATTTCCGTTTGGAGAATAGCTACTTGTCTTTTCTGTTGTCTTGGTTTGAAAGAC
>VXAC01001228.1:0-42776 GCA_013399225.1 Rhipidura dahli | reverse complement strand
GCCCGGGAGCCGCGTCGCAGCGAGCGCAGCAGAGCCTGCCCGCGGCCCCTGGGGCTGTGCGGGGCCGCTGCCCGGCTCTCTGCTGCTGCCGCCTGCGCGCCAGAGGCAGCGCAGGAGTCACGGCGCTCCTCAGCTTCCTGCGGGGCTGCCCGTGACTCGCAGCTGTGCCCCTGCACGGAGGAGGCCGGCGCTGAGCACCAGACTCCCGCGTGGCACCCAGAGGGCTGCCCTGGCACAGCAGCTCCCTCCGTGCCCGCAAGGCCTACCCAGGGTGCCCAGAGAAGCTGTGGCTGTCCCCGGATCTCTGGCAGTGTCCAAGGCCAGGTTGGACGGGGCTTGGAGGAACCTGGGCTCGTGGAAGGTGTCCCTGCCCATAGCAGGGGGAGGCACTGGATGGGCCTTGAGGTCCTTTTCACCCCAAACCATTCTGGGGCTCTGGAATTCCATTACTTCACTCCTTTGTTTTTCCTTCTCCCAAACTAATTGGAATTTTCCCTCTTTGTTCTCTGAATACGGATGAATGGTCCCTGCATGAGAAAGTGTTTTTTACTGGGAAAAAAAAAGGGCAACTGCAGCAGGGAGGTGGTGTGATGGTCACAGGAAATTTTCAGGAAAGGATAACATTTCAGTCCCATCCAACTCGAATCCTGGTAAAATCCATTAGTCCCATTATATTTCCTTGGCAGCTGGATGCCCCTTTTTGAAAAGATTTAGTATTAAACTTCAATTCTGAAATAATTGAAAATTCTGCTATGAATAAATAAATAAATAAATAAGGATTTTCTGTGTGTTTTGGGGATTTTTGTGGTTTTTGTACCCTCTTGAACTGCCAAACAGGAGAGTATCCATATGGAATACAGTGCTCACCAGTTAAATCCACACTCTGCTGGGACAGCCTTAAACTTCCTGGACTTCTCCTGCTGCCCCTTTGAAACAATATAGAAATTTCACTTCGTATTTTCATGGGCAAGACTCTTTGCTGGAAAATGATTGAAATCAGTGCCAGTTAGAAGGGAGAAGGAATGCAAAGCAAATCAGGTGTGAAGCTGAATGTGACAGAGTGGAAAAAGGTGAGTCTGGAATTCTCATGAATGTGCAAAGTCATTTGCAAGGTATTTTAGCTTGTAGGAAACATTACAGCTGTGAGGTGCCAAGATATTTAATAGCCTGGGCTATAATAGTTAATATGGGGAAATCTGCACTGCTGCAGCCTCAGATATAATGGGAGACACTTTTTTATCTAAAAAATTGTCATTTGGAATGAGATATTCACCTCATGTCCTGACTCAGAAGAAAAATGAGAAAAAAAAAAAAAAAGGTGAATAAATACATCTCACACCTTTCGTGGGCACTAAAAGCTCATTCAAAAATAATTTTGAAAAATTCATTTGGAGAAAAGATTAAAGATAACTCAAGCGCTTTCACAGAGATGAAGACACTTCACACTGGAACAATATTGCCTCACACAGGCAGACACTCAGCCAGGAAATGAAATACATTGGGATCAACAGAGCTCCAACAAGCTGACAGAACCACAAAATGATGTTGTTAAAATGACAGCTGAAATGGGAACTGGTATTTCACCGATTACAATCACTCTCATCTTCCACTCTTATTAGAACCTTCATTAGAAGCATGAAATATTAGCATTTTAATACCTATTTGAAAGACAACTTTTCATTTGCTTTTCTTTGGACTTTTTTTTTTAATTATGAGATAATGACTGACTAGTCTAAATATTTTGTTAGGCATAACTTCTGCTAAGTACTTCATTTTTCTCTGCTTTTATTTCCTTCATTGCACATCTCATGCATGTCCAGGGAAGGGGACGGAGCTGGGGAAGGGGCTGGAGCCCCAGGAGCGGCTGAGGGAGCTGGGAAAGGGGCTCAGCCTGGAGCAAAGGAGGCTCAGGGGGCCCTTGTGGCTCTGCACAGCTCCCTGACAGGAGGGGGCAGCCGGGGGGGTCGGGCTCTGCTGCCAGGGAACAGGGACAGGAGGAGAGGGAACAGCCTCAGGCTGGGCCAGGGGAGGCTCAGGTTGGACAGCAGCAGGAATTTCCCCATGGAAAGGGTGGTCAGGCCTTGGCAGGGGCTGCCCCGGGAGGGGTTGGAGGCCCCATCCCTGGAGGTGTCCCAGGAAGGCCTGGAGGTGGCACTCAGAGCTCTGGGTTGGGGACAAGGTGGGGATGGGGCACAGCTTGGGCTCGATGATCCCGGACATCTTTCCCAACGTCAGTGTTTCTGTGATTTTATGAGTGGTTGGCTCACATTGCTTGGTTCCTCAGGAGCATCCTTAGGACTTTATCCTAAGTAGCTTTACACTCTACTGCCCATAACACCCAGGAATTTTGTTCTATATCTGCGTGAGTGAGACTATACATATATTAAGTATAACATAAGAGAAACCTGCCTTGTAAAATAGGAATAAAACCACTTCACTGTCAGAAAATAAACTTTCCATGTGTTCTGATTTGAGACAAATTTGGAGGAAACATCTGAAATGAATATCCTCTGATAGAAGGCAGGTTTCAGCACCCCCTCCCCTACCAAGAGAATTTTTCTTGGAGGAAAGTGAAGAAACCCCAATTTATTTAACAAGCAGGGTGCATGCAGGCACCAAAAAAACGAATGAATAATGTTAGATAATAAAACCTCTCTCTGTGGAGAAAAACCTGGGTAGATTCAGAGTCCTTTGTAGGTGTGGCTCTCTGTCTCCAGAGTTGGGGTTTGATGTGGGCCCCTCCGGGCCACGGTGTGGGCCTCCCAGTGATGATCCAGACCAGAGTAGAGCTGAAGCAGCCCCAGGAAAAGTTCTTGCCTCAGCTAGTAGGTTAGCTAACAAGCAAATATTGACTCTCCGTCTCTTTCTTGAGAAAAGGAGCCAAGAGCTGGGGAAAAGCAGGAAGGTGCTTTCCTTGGCTCTGTAGCAGCAGCGGGAGCTCAGGGCAGTGTGTGTGTCCCTGAGCAAAAAACCGCTCTGAAGCATTCTCCTGGTTCCTCTCCCCATCTCCTGGACCCAGCTGAAAGACACAGGAAGGCACAGGATTCATGTCTGCACACAGAGCAGGCAATAGGGGATGCAGCATCATGAAGTCACCCCAAGACACCCCAAGACACCATGACGTGTCAGTAGCTAAAGCAGAGCTGGACTCACACCACCCTAAATACCTCCAGCTGAATTAAACCTGCCAATGTTTCCATGCAGGATGAGCTGGCTTCTTAGCAAAAGGGGTCATTTTTATTTTCTTAATTACAGATAGAACAGTTTTCTGTGAAAATCAGTGTCTTGCTGGAAGTGAATTTTTAGTTGAAATGTGGCCTGGTTCCCAGGAATTGGAGTTAGGCTATCTGACTAAGGGTAGATCTCATTAAACTTGAGAAAAAGGCAAAAGCAGCAACCAGGGAGAACTTAAAGCACCTCCTGGGACAACTGAGGGACTGCCCTGTGCTCCTGATCTGAGATGAAGTCAAGGAAATAAATTTTCTCCCCAGAAAGGCATGAAAAATAAAGGGAGTTACAGCCTACAGGAGGATAGAACTTATGGGATACCAGGGAAGGGCACTTGGAGACACTGTAAAATTTCTTATGGCATGTTTTAAGAGCAGTGTGGGGATGTGTGAGACTTCATAAGGGATGCTTAGGGAGGGACCAAATGCAGGGGAAAGGAGATAACAAAATGGATTGGAGAGGGTAAATATGGGAAAATAAAGGGAAAAGGGCATGAGAGGGATAAGTTTTGTGTAAGCAGGTGTCTCTTGGCTGAGCCATGTGCCCGATCACCGCCCTGGCTCCTTTGATCCCATTATATCCTATTTCCAACTGCCTTTCCATTGTTGTGCTTCACATTCCAGACCTCTGTGTCCAACCAACAGCAAACTCCAGGTGGGACAAGGTGACAGCGAAGACGTGTCAGGTTGTGCACAGCAGGTGGGACTGCAGAAACAGAGGTTCCCCAGCTCTGGGTGGCAGCAGGGACAGACCAGGGCCTGGGGACACAGATGGGTGTCCGAGCCCCCTGGACAGACATGGCTTTGTCCCTGGGTCTCTGTGGAGCACATGCTTGGTCTTGATGAAGCCTGGACCATCCACTGCTCTGCCTGGTCCACCAAGCCCATGGAGGCTGCCAGGTTAATTATTCCCTTTGTAACCTCCTACAGACTGCTGGATTTATCCTTCTTGTATTTGGAAATGGTTCCAGGATTATTTGCTGTCACCTTCCCAGGATCTGATATGGGGCTTACTCAAATCCTCCTACTTGTCCTTCATGAAGATCAAGTGATGTTTGCTTTATCCAGCCATCCTTGCCCAATTGCCATGAGCTTCCTGAGGTTCTGTGCTTATTAAATAAAAAATCCCATACTGGTTTGGGTTGGGAGAGGACTCAAAGCCCACCCAGTGCCACCTTTGCCATGAGCAGGGACATCTTCCACTAGCCCAGCTTGCTCCAAGCCCTGTCCAAACTGACCTTGGGCACTTCCAAACACAGACAGCTGATAACAGCACCAAGGTAGAATTGCACAAATAGAAATCAAGTGATAACTACACCAAGGAAGAACTGCACAACTAGAAATTTATTTCATTTTCAAAGCCTAGAAACGTAGATCCTTCCTAAAGCTCTTCACATCTAACACACATTTAGGGGAAGCACCATTAAGTTCTATCCAGCAGAGAAATGTTAGACACCACATTCCTTCACTTAAGGATGCAGACTCTCTTTGTGTCTTCCACCCTTTTCAAACACTGATGTTTTCATGTTATTAATTTTTAAATTACTCAATTTTTCAATTATTCAATTTTTCAATTATTACATTATTTTTTCTATTTTGAGTAAGAAGTAAGGACTTCATTCAATTACTTCATCTGGCAGAGGATGAAGTTGAGATAACAAAATCTTGACGGGAAGGAAGAGAAACCTCATAAACATCATTGCTGGATCTTTGTATTGTGATGCACAAAGGCTGGTGTGACAAGAACAGCTTGGGAAATGGAAGCAATAAATAAATAGATTTGCGGCTAACCTTTCTAGAATAACCAAAGGCATTAAACATCTCAGCATCATTGATAAATATTAAAAAAGCAGCCTGTACTGTGATGGGCCGGGGAATGTCGTAGTTTAGCAAAAACTTCGTTTGTAGGGGTAGAGGAAAAAGAAAAAAAAAGAGGAAAAAACAGTGGCTCACACCAAATGGGGCAAAAAACACCACGCAGCCAGCAATGAGAGACACAGGGAGTGTTTCCTTGATGCAGAGCCCGAACAAGATCAATTTCTCAGAGGCAGCTTAGACACAGTGACTTTCCTCCAAGTCAGAGAGAAAGGAAAAGTGATGTCACATCAGGAAGAAGAAAACAAGAAAAGAAAGTAAGTCAGTGAGGGAAGGGAGATGACAGAGGTGCTCCAAACACCGGAGCTGAGATTCTCCTGCAAGTCGTGGTGGGGACTATAATACCACACCAGAGCTGAGATTCTCCTGTAATCTATGGTGGGGACTATAATACCACACCAGAGCTGAGATTCTCCTGTAATCCATGGTGGGGACTACAATACCACACCAGAGCTGAGATTCTCCTGTAATCCATGGTGGGGACTACAATACCACACCAGAGCTGAGATTCTCCTGTAATCCATGGTGGGGACTACAATACCACAAACTATTTCTCTGTAATTCACTGAAGTGCATGTTGGGTTGCAGAGATCCATGTGCAGCCTGCGAGAAAGAGTGCTCGCGCCAGAGTGCAGAGATGCTGAGAGGCTTTTAGGGACTGGAGAAGAGAGTCTTTGCTTTTGGGCTGGAACAGCTCACCCTTCAAAGACTAAAACCCCATGAACCATGAGGACCCACGCTGGCAGTTATGGGAAGACTGAGACCTGTGGGAGAGGTTTTTCCCTGCAGCAGATTTTTTGGGCGGGCTGTTGTTTGTGAAGTTTGAAACCACGCTAGAGAAGTTTGCAGAGAGCTGTCTCCTGTGGAAGGGATCCCGTGGCACAGCAGAAGAAGCTCTTCCATAAACATAAAGAAAGACTCCTAAGAAATGAAACAGTGACCAAAACCCCATGTTTGTTTCCCTTGAGTGGGTTGGTGGAAAGAGGGAGGAACTGGAAGAGAAAAGTGTTCTGAAAGTCTGCTTTGGTTTCTCGTTATTATTTTTACTTTTAATTCTGTTAGTAATAAATCTTCTTTTTACTGCTTAAGTTTGGACCTATTTTGCCTTAAAGTTTTCCTTTTACCTCAATAATCCTTATTTCACCTCATGAAAATGGAGTTTTAGTTCCCCTCCTCTGCTCAGCTGTAGCAGAGGCAAGTAAGTGAATAGTTTTTCATGGTGCTTGGCACCTAACCAGCATCAAACCGCCAAGGGAGGGACTGGTGTGTGCACCAGATTCCCAGCTGTGGGAAGAAGCTGTCAGTCCCAGTTAATAATTATAAAGTTCCTCTTACAAAAGCTCATCTCAATGCGTAATTGTTTTTGAAAAGGGGATTTGTTACATACTTCCTCTTTTTAAATGGTATAATCTCATTCTCAAGATCAGCAGTACTGTGCAAGCACAGTGCTGCAGGTGACACCCCTGAAGGACAGGATGACATGCAGAGGGACCTGAACACTCTCCAGAAGTGGCCCATGGGAATCTCAGGAGATTTAACATGGGCTGCACCTGGTCAGGACAACCCCTGGGGTCAATCCAGGCTGGGGATGAGCAGATGGAGCAGCCCTGGCAGAAGGACCTGGGGGTGCTGGGGGTGAGAGCTGGACCTGCCCCAGCCCAGAACCCCCGGTGCCCTGGGCTGAGCCCCAGCGTGGGCAGCAGGGAAGGGATGGGGATTCTGCCCCTGTGCTCAGGTGAGACCCCACCTGCAGAGCTGCTCCAGCCCTGGGGCCCAGCACAGGAAGGACCTGGAGCTGCTGGAGAGACCCCAGGGGAGGCACCAGGATGGTCAGAGGGATGGAGCAGCTCTGCTGGGAAGAAAGGCTGGGAGAATTGGGGTTGTTCACCTGGAGAAGGGAAGCTTTGGGGTGACCTCACTGTGGCCTTGCAGGGCCTGAAGGAGCTGACAGGAAACATGGAGAGAGACAATTTACAGGGTCCTGGAGTTACAGGACAAGGGAGAATGGCTTCCTTTTGGAAGTGGGTTTTGATGGCATACTGGGAAGGAATTCCTCCCTGTGAGGGTGGGCAGGCCCTGGCACAGGGTGCCCAGAGAAGCTGTGGCTGCCCCTGGATCCCTGGAAGTGTCCAAGGCCAGGCTGGACAGGGCTTGGAGCACCCTGGGCTAGTGGAGGGTGTCCCTGCCTGTGGCAGGGGGTGGGATGAGATTAGCTTTAGTGCTCCTTCCCCCTCCAGCCCTTCCATGACCCAAAATGCCCATTTATATCCATAAGCACCCAGACACTCTGCCTAAGGAAGCTCCTGTCTCTCTGTGTCTCTCTGCTGCTGTGAATTGCTGTAACAGTTTGTTCTCCCTTGCACCATTATTTGCAGTGTAAATTCTGCTGATGGTTTTCTGTTACCAATATGCAATGCAAAATCTGCACCATATTTCCTGATAAATGAGGAACAGCTGTCGGAGGTGGCTGGGAGAGCAGAAAGATGTTTGGTGAGGTATCCAAGGATGCCAGAAATGTCTCAGGCACTTGATGCACAGACTTCTGCAGAGAGATAGGACATAACTTATCCTTACATCTCCTAATGCAGTTGCCTCCAAGTGGGAGGCAAGCTATGGACTCTGCTCCTAGGCCCATGCAGGTGTTCAGTTATCCCCATAATCTTTCTCTAGGAGCCCTGACTGGTTTAGCAGAGGATGATTGCAGCAGCATGGAGCAGTTATGTCACTCAGCTCCTGAGCCAGCTGTGCTTCCCACACTGCTGTGGCTGCTGGCTCCAGACTGGGAAGCATCCCTAACAGCACAATGATGTGATTCTTCCTCTCCATCAGTGCTTGCAGCTCGGTGCTTTCTAATCCCTGCCCTGCTGCAGCCTCTCTTTGTCATTGGCCCTACAATTACCAGAGTTATTCATATCATTATGCTGTTGCAGGAGATAAGGTTAGACTGCTGCACAGAGATATCCCACAGTGTGGCTGATGCAGGATTTTCTAATGCAAAGGGAGAATCAAAAACCTACAGAGAATTTAAAAAACCCAAACCAGTCAGCCTGGCTGTGGAAATGCTGTAAAACACCACCAGGCTCTCACCAGTTTGTACCTACACTGATTAAATAAGCATTTTATGTACCTCATTTCACCTACTCAGTTGCTTAATGTTATGGTTCTCTCATGTTCCTCCTACTCTCAACTGGGACAACTTGGAATTTATATGGTAATTAAATGCACCCCATTTTAATGAGGCTTTTTCTAAAATATATAAATATGGCCCTGCTAATCAGGTGATTTTACTCACCCTTTTTTCATCAGAATTCGTCCACAAATATCAGTGGTTCTTTCTTGCTCTAATATCCTTGCTTCAGATAGCAGGAGGTTATCTCTGGAGCAAAAAGAATCGGTCATAATTATGATCCAGATTTAGAGACAGAGTGATGTTTTGCAATTCTTGTTGCTGCATTTGACAGCTTACAGCTTCCCTGTGCCTTAGCAATAACAAAGCCATTGGCAGAAGTGTTTAACCGCAAAAGAACCTCACCCCAAAACAGGCAAAGAAGGGAGCTGTAATCAAGCTAAATCTTTACTTTCAGCTCGGGAATCTTTCCAAAGGATGGCCTGTCAGGTCCGTGAGATGTGGAGCCAGCAGGAAAAGGGCACAGATCAGCCCTCTGGAAAAAAGCATCAATCAGACACCACCATGGACTGAGGTAGGATGGGGGCCTGTGGAACCTTTTCCAAATGGTAATGGGACAGAGAGGCTCAATGAGGAGGATCTGGGAGGAAATGGCTTTTAAACACCGGCATGCAGCACGGGGAAATGTTAACGAGTCAGAAATTGCTCCTGATAGGCACCAGAACTCTGTTTTTCTCCTGGCAGAGTAGAAAGGTTCCCAAGTGTGATGAGATGAGAGGTGTCCTGGGGAACACGAGAGATGGGGGGACACTGAAGATCATTTGGTGACATGCAAATAGAGCAAGCTCCTCTTCAGGGTTGCCTTGCCAACGCAGAGTTTAGATGTTTCAAATATGCTTTCTGGGGTGTCATTAGTTACCTGTTTCAACAGCTTAGAGTGGGAGGGAGAAGTCTCTGAGTTGGTGTGTTCAGAGTTATTATGGGAGAAAACAATCCCTGCCTGGCAGATTCCAGAGCCACGTTTCCAGTCAGCAGCTCTGCATTGGAAAAACACCTTCCTTTTGTTTCCCTAGTAGCTCCTGTTGATTCCACACCACCCTTCCAGAGACAAAAGAACAAATGTCATCCCCAGAAACAGTGGAGCAGCACAAACCCCACAGAAGCTGGCACAAGGAATGAGGTTTTCTTGACGGTGCAATTTGAGGTTTGGCACTACTGCTACTGGCACCTCTTTGTTACACTTCTTGGGAAAGGAGGTTCATATCCCAAATAATAAAAATGAATGGGAGCACCACTGCTCAGCTCTGTTACAGTGCAAATGGGCAGCAGGTTTCTCACCCATCTTTGGCTGGGTAACGTGGGCTGCAGAAAGGATGGGGGGAGAAAATGAAGAGTAATTCAACCATATGGCTCCTTAGTTTGTGATCTGTCTCAGTGATAGGATGTCAGGTACTTTGTGTTGCACCTGGAGCGGATTCACACACCCAAAAAATGGTGTTTTACTAAAATCAAGGGCCAGAATAAATAGCAGAGACTGACAAAATCTCTTTGTTACTTTGTATTCTAGAGTTCCCCTTTCTCTTCTGACTTCTGGCATTTTCGTGGGTGTATCATAGTGCCAATCAAGTAGGGTTTAATAATGTTAAAGATTTAGTTATTAGACTGCTTTTGAAATTGTTTAGTCCTAGTGCAGAACACGTTTGTCAGCTACTTGTGTTAAACACTGAAAATTTAAACTGGAATATTATAAATGGGAGACTTAATCAAAATTTTAAATGCACAGATGACAGATTTGTGAAAGCATTTACCTTTCCATAGAACATTAAAGTTGGGAAGACCACCAGGATCATCTTTGACCAATATCCCCACACTGTTAAGTGTCATATATACACATTTTTTGTATATTTGATGTATTTAAATCCCATTGGCTCTGAATTCTGAACAAGGACAGATTGCGGTGATTTATTCCCATGAGGTGCATACTCTTTCTGGTAGTTTTGGCAAAAGAAAATCCACATTTAGTAAGACAGCTGATCCAGAATAATAAGGATTCACAATAGGAAAAACACATCCTCTGCTTTCCTTCCTTCCTCCTCTCCTCCTTCCCACAGCTGTTACTGAAGTTTGTTTGTAAGCAGAGATTGGTTTTCATCCCACTGGAGGAAATTTGCATAAACCAGCATTGAAAGAACACAGGACTTGTGAAAACTCAGGGGTGTCAAATACACAGCAATAATTGTTTGTGGATACAGTAACATGCTGATTTTCCTTTAAAAGTTTTGTTTCAATTTCAGTGACACCTCAGTGATCCTTTTACTTTCTATTTTGCCTTAATTTATCCCCTAAGGTCTATAATTTCATGGGGTAATACTCTATTAAAAATGTTAACAAGATTCCAAACACCAAAAAAAGGCACCATGCCGAGTTGGAAAGACAAAGTCAAATTTATCAGGGAGAATTAGAGCAGCCATTATGGATTAAAAATTGCATAATATAGTAAATACTTGCCTCACTGTGTAAAAAGCATATTGAAAAAAGGATACATCAGAACAGGACTTGTGATAAATGTACTCCTAAATGTATCCTATGGCAACTAATAAACTGGGAAATTTTTGAAGGAGAGCTGGAAATTTGTTTTCAGGTTCTTACAAAAGGTTACTGCTACCTTAGACCTTCAATGTATATGAAATCCTAAAAAATAATGTAGGTTCTTTACTCCTTGCATAAGATGATGCTCAAATTCTTCAAATATGCCCTTAATTTCAGTATGAACTGAGCTGAACTGGTTTGAACTCTGAGGAGCTGTGATCAAAAGCTTAAAACCAGGCCTTACTCATGTGGAATTTGGTCTGTTTGGTCCACTGACTTCTTTGGGCTCTAATAAGACTGAAACTTCTACTGCTGCACATTCAGTGGCACTTCCAGAAATTCAACTTTGATCTCCACGTTATGATTCCTTCTGTCGTTCGGCCCATGTGTTACCTCAGAAACACCCTGTCACCTCCCAGAGATCAACAGCAGAATCATTTCAATTCTTCAGGAAATAAGAGAGCCCTTAAAAATAAGAACTAAAGGCTATCCTTCTGTGTGTGTGTAACTTCCCTTGTTAAAAGCACAGTTTGTTTAAAATCTTTAATTACTTTACCTCTCATGTATGCACGGTGCACAAGGAGATGTAGCCATCCAGATAATAAGGCCATAAAAGATGAAAGTGACAAAATAAAATGTCTGGTTTTGTTTTCCATCTTCCCTCTTCAAAAGAAGTAATCTGAGGCAATACAGAGAGAAGATAAACACAGAATGCTGTTAAAAGTGAAATGAGAGATAAAGAAAACATTTGCTTCCTGAGGTATTCCCACACGATATAAAAGATAAAAAATTGGACTTTCAAGACGATATTGATGGAAATAATTCCCTGATTTATTTTGCCATTCCCCAGCCTTAGTGTGTGGGCAGAATGTGGTGTCCATTAAAATAATCACATTTTCTGGTCTTATAGCCAGTCCTAACTAATCTTTCCTTGAACTGTGGAAACAATAAGATTTTCTGGGTGTCATAAAATAACTATTTTGGTTTACCTTTCTCTTCTTTATGATGCTTCATCATAAAAACCTTGCTGCTGTATGCTTTTTTTTAAAAATATATTTGATGTCCAATAGTTACCGAATTTGGCAGAATTAGGAGAGAATATATTTGGGAAAATCATCTTACACCCCCTAAAATGCAGTTCCTGCTGGGGGAAAATGTGCCAGCCATTATAATAACTGAGAAGATCAAAAACCCAGGAAATTCAGGGCTAGGAAGAACCTCTAGGAACTGAATTACCAAAGTAAATGAAAGTGGAAATATTGTCTGCATCTTTCATGTTCATATCATCTCAAAGTTTTGGGTGCCTGCACAGAATTATTGATTGTTCTCTTGTAGGTAACTCCCATAGTAAAATACTGAGAGCTAAATCATTCCAGAATTTTGAATGATGCACATCAGATGGACACTGATTAAGTCCTTGAACCATGGTGCAAGTGCTCTATCAGTTCATGTTAGAAATAGTCCAAAATTTCTGGATGCATTTTCTGCCTCAGTCGCAGGGAGTGCCCTGGGAGCAGCCACTGCTCAGCCCCAGTGCCTGCGGGAGAGTTCCCAGCTGGAACCCGGAAAGGTTGGAGCCAGCTGGGATGGGGCTCTGCTCCCAGGGAAGGAGGGATGGCATGAGAGGGAACGGCCTCCAGCTGTGCCAGGAGAGGGTCAGGTTGGATACTGGCAACAATTCATGCCCGGAAAGGGTTCTCCAGCCCAGGGATGGGTTTTAATGGGGTCCTGGAGGAACGGGAGCTGCACACGGTGGGATGCTTCCAGGCCGGATTTTGCCATGGAAAACACAAGCCTTTCCCTGGGTTTTGGATAAACCTGGAATCAATGCAGGTGCCACGCAGGGCTCTGGGCACAGCAGGGCCATGAGTGCCTGTCGTGGTTTGGCACTGGCCCTATGCCAGGCACCCANATTTTTCCCTAGAAAAAATTATCAAAAGAATCCTTCCTGGGTCCCACTTTTATAGTGCAAGGGGACAGTCCCACGGGAACAAGGTTCTCCCAAAACTGCTGCGGCGTGGGTCATTCTTCCGCTGGGTTCAGTCCTCCAAGGCCAGGCTGCTCCAGCCTGGGAGCAGGGCCCCCTCTCTCCATCAGGTCTCCACTGGAGCACAGCCTCCTCCAGGCATCCACCTGCTCTGGGATGGGCACCTCCTCCATGGGCTGTGGGTGGATCTCTGCATCCCCTGTGGATCCCCATGGGCTGTGGGTGGATCTCTGCATCCCCTGGGGATCCCCATGGGCTGTGTGTGGATCTCTGCATCCCCCATGGATCCCCAGGGGCTGCAGGGGCTCAGCTGCCTCACCCTGCTCTTCACCACCCCCTGCAAAAGAATCTCAGCTCCAGCACCTGGAGCACCTCCTGCCCCTCCTTCTCCACTGACTCTGGTGTCTGCGTGTTGTTTCCCTCACATGTTCTCACCTCCTCCTCTTCTCTGGCAGGGAAAAAACTGCATGTGCCCACTTTGTTTTGATTTTCTTCCTAAATCTGTAATCACAGAGGTGTTAACACCTCTCTAATAGGCCCAGCCTTGCCCATGTCCATCTTCAGAGGCATCAGGGATTTGCTCTGTTGGACATGGTGCAAGTTTCCAGCAGCTTCTCACAGCAGCCACTGCTGTGGCCTCCACACTACTCCAAACCTTGCCCTGCAAAACCAGCACACACCTAAAGCACTTGAACTTTGACACTGTCGTTGTCTCCTTCAAAGGGAAAAGCTCAAAACAGTTTGAGAAGGGCTGAGTTTCTGGAACATCCCTGGTCATGCATGAAGTGGGAAGCATTTGTGTAACTAAGGCTAGAAATTAAGTGTGAGCTGATACCTCCTTCTTCCCGTCCCTGGAAAGACCAAACACTTCTCCTCATAGTAACCTTGCAAGAGTAATATATTTCGAGCAGTGCGTGCTGGTTTGGCCAAATTTGGATGAGAATATCCTAAGGGAAGGCAGGTTACCACCACCCCTCTCCCACCAGGTTCGGGAAAAAAAGAAATTTTCCTTGGAGGAAAGTGAAAGAGATAAAAACTTTTTATTTAACAAACACACAGAAAGAGGATAATAATGCTAAATAATTAAATCTCTCACTGTGGAGAGAAACCTGGGAATACTTCAGAGTCCTTCTCCAGTATGTGTGGTCTCTATCCTTCTCCTTGGAGCTTGGTCGGTGTGGGCCCACCTCCAGGGCCTTGGAAGAAAACTCTCCCGGTGTGTTCTGATGTTGTTGAAACAGTCCAGAATAGAAGAAGGGGAAAAAAAACCCAAAAGTCCCAGGAAAACAAAAGTTCAACTCTTCATCTCCCTCTGGAGAAAAGAGGCCAAGAGCTGGCTGAAAAGCAAGCAGGCTGCTTCCTCCACCCTTGCTGCTGCTGCAGGACACAGAGGAGTTTGTATCCGTGTCCTTGAACAACTGTTTTGAAAAGTTCTCTGTTTTTTATCTCTCTCCCCCCTCTCAGGCTTAGTTTAAAGGCACAAAAGTAATTTCTGGGCATAGAGCAGACAAAAGGGGATGCACATCATGAAGTCACCCCAAGACACAGTGCAAAAAGCACACCCCTCCTGTTTATTTACAATTTGTCCCCCCTTTACTCTGCTGAACCCCAATTCAAGGCTGTTCATTTATGCAAGCACAGAGACCTTTCCCCAGAATGTGCTAATTCTCAACAACCTATTAAGCTGCACCACAGGCTCTGCTGTGTGCATAGACACAAATTGCTGAGAGAAAATGTTTGAGTGCTTTTCATTTCCCTGTGTTCAGCCACAATGTGTTTACAATTGGGTGGGTTTCGAGGTAAATGTAAATAAGTTTCTCCCTGGTATACAAGTAAGCACTTTGTGCTAGATTTCCTTGCTGATTGAGAGGAAATGGATAGCAACATTACAGTGCTGTAAATCACAATTTGTGCCTGGCTCCTTGGATCATCAATTTGGAAATATATCAGAACATACTGTTACAGAATAAGCAGCACGACTCAGTCGGAGCTTTCTGGCTCCTCCGGGTGCTGGAAGCACTGCAAAGTGCTCCTGGATTCAGGCAGGTGCCTCCCTTCAGAGCAGCTAATAAACCCAGGCTCTCTCTCCCTGTCTCCGGGATTAGGCTAAATCCAATTGCATCTTTCAAAACAAATACAGCTGCTGGTTAAACATCCCTTCTGATCTAAGAAAAAAAGTAAGAGTCAGGTTCTTCATGTCTTCTCAAATCCAGTTAAAATACAGGTGCCTGCAGGGTCTCTAATCTTATAACCTGACACATACAGAAAGTGCCCATCAGAGCCACAAGCCAATTCCTGATACATGATGGGAGCCCTTCCCCTCACCTTTTAAATGGAATCAGGGCTGAGGGAAGTTCTTCTCCGGGTCATTTTAATCACTCGACCAAGAGCACTGAAAATCATAATCCAATTGATCTGCCTTTGTCGTCTCCCAGTATTTGCGTTTCTGACTTTCTTCTCAGCTTAAGTTAAATCAAGATCATCCCTGGTCAATCTTGTTGACCTGCACTCCTCTACTAATCATATTTAATGAAAATTGCAAGCATATCGAAATCATTTATAAGACACAGGGGGAAAGAAGAGTCCTTCTCACCAAGGACAAAACACAACAAATCCAGGAGCCATTGGCTATCGTGACTATAAAACCAACAAATTTTCAAAGCTTATTTTATCTCTGCAGGTCACATAATGAATGATCATTATATGAAGCCTGTCTGATTCAGAGAAAGAGGTGGCCCATCTCCTTATATGCATAATAAATAATACATAATGTATAGGAAATTCTGAGATGATATTTGTTTATGGCATAATTTTATGCATTGTTTCTCAGAAGTGTATTTTTCCTGAGAACAGTCAGATATTCTTCTCTGTAAAGCAAATGGGTTCCTGTGAAGACAGAGAAGTCAGGAAGCCAAAAAACAGTGGTCCATCATATTCTAATTTCTCTTCTAGCTATCTATCTAACAATTTATCTATCTAGCTGATGAGCCAGTCAATCTGCTTCAAAACCAGCTTCTGCTTTCATTTGAGATCTTTCCTGCAGCAGCTCATGTTCTTGTGATATTTTCAGGTCAGTCCAGGACATTTCTAAAATGTTTCTTCTTTTCACTAAGATAAAAGTGGGAGCTGCTTCTCTGGAGCTGTTCCAAGCAAGGTAGGAAGAACAGGTCAAAGCTGAGAATTCAAATGTGGCTGTGGCTCAGCAACCAACACCAGCAGCAAATTTAAAAACCTCAGAGAAATCATGGAGCACATCCACAGCCCTGGAGTTCAGGGGAGCTTTGTGGCAGAACCCAGTGCCAGCACACAGAGGTAAAGGACACGGGAAAGACTGAGTGGCCAATGTTGCAAATGTGATGGTGCATTCTCCCTGTACTGGAAAGGAGGGTGTGAAAATGGGTTTGAGACACAATTCCAAGCCAAATGAAACCTAAACCACACAGAATATGTTCAGTGTGTGTGTTTGTGGTGGTGCTTTCCCCCCGGGCTGTCCAGGCCGTGCTGCCAGCTGAGAAATGCTCCTCAGGCCTCGGCCTTGCCAACAGCCCCTGGGCTCAGCTCTTCCCCAGCTCATCACAAACACTCTCTGCTCCAGCACCTGCTGCTGTCTAACCAGCTCCTCTTCTCCTTAGGAACAGCCTTGGGGAAGATTTTTCTTGCCTTAATGGCACAATATTCCTGTCCTCACACCTCCAAAGAAAGCACTGACCCAGACGGAGGCCGGGATGAAACATTGCTGGCACCACAGCCTCTCTCAGGGCCCATAAACACCGGTCCAAAATGGACCCTTGGAGCTCTCCTGGGCCCCAGGGGCTGTGACCAGAACCTCCCTCTGAGGGGGCCTCTCAGAGCCAGCAACTCCCACGTTTGCTGTGCTTGGAGGATCCCCGGCCAGCGACGCGGCCTGGGCCGATGGCCTCACTCCTCGGGGCCTGGCCCTCGCCCGGCGGGAGATGCAGAGGCATCCAAAGGGAGCATTTCCCTGGCCTCCGGGGGGAATTGTTCACAGGTGCCCTGCTCCCACTGACCCTTTGTGGCTGTGGGCCTGGCTGCAGCGGGTCTGGGAGAAACGCTGCTCTCTTGGATGTTTAAGTACCATGGATATCTCAGTAAGTGAGGTCTGTAAGGCAGGTTACGCTATAAATTGACTTAAATGCTGCCAAGTGTTGTTCCTTTGCTACACTGCTGAGTTTAACATAAGGTATAAGCTTGTTTAAGTGTTGCTAAGTGTTGTTCTTTGCTAAGTTGCTAAGTATAGCTTCCAAGTTAGAAGCTGGGTTCAATGTTAAGTGTTATTCCTTTGTTAAGTTGTTAAGCTTAAGCTATAAATTAAGTTTAAGGTATAAGTTGAGTGAGATGTAAGTTAAGTGCTGTTCCTTTGTTACATTGTTAGGCTTAAGGTATAGGTTAAGTTGAAGTACTGTTAAGTTTGAGTGCTGTTAAGTTTTTGGGCTGTATTCTTTTTTATCCCTGCCCTCACTGTCTTTTGTCTCTCACACTCACACACACACAGACAATTCTCCATTCATTTCTCTTTTGATTGCCTGGATTTTATTTAGTTTTGTTGTTGCTTGTTTCTCCTTGTTGTGCCTTAACTGTCCTGTAAGTGGTAGAGTGAATCTTGCCAACAAACTTGTCATGTTTTCTCTTAATATTAAATCTGGTTGTTGCTCACACCCTTGCCAATGATTTTTTAGGTGATCTCAACACTCATTTGTAACAGCAAAACCGTTCTCAACCATCTCCATCACTTCTGAGGTGCCAGGAGATGCAGGAAACTGACAGGAGAAAGTCACATTCCCCACACCTGCAGGAATTGTGGAAAGCACAAACCTATCAGCTTCACATCATTCCCTAGAGCTTCCTCATCTTCTTAAGGATCCAGGCCCATGCAGAACAATTGAGGCCAGGAAAAGCCATCAAGGTTCTTCCAAGGGAAAACCAGACCTGACCTGATCACTTCCCACGGTGAAACAAGGGGCCATGTGGGCAAGGGAAGGACAGAGGGTGTTCTTTATCTTTTTTATGTAAGGTCATGGACTGAGCCTTCCATAAAATTCTCCTGGCCTAAGTGGAGAGACGTAGGATGGATAAGGGCATGAGGTGGGCAGAAAATGGGCTGGGAAACCAGTCTCAGGGCATGGTGATTGGTGGTACAAAGTCCAGCCAGTGGGTGGTCAGTCCTAGTGATGACCCCCAGGGAATGGTACTGATACTGTGACAGGACAGGGAACACCCTCTGCAAGTCTGTAGACAGTGTCAGACTGGGATGTGACCTGGTACTCTGAAGGGCAGGGCTGTGATCCCAGGAAAAGAGGCCAGAGCCCAGGGCAAACACGTCTAGTTGGTCATAAACTGGAAAATATTGCTCTCCACAGTGAGGCCTAATGGGAGGGTGAAGACAGAGCAGACTCTTCTCAGAGCTGTGCCCCAGTGGATAAAGAGGCAACTGGCACAAGCCAAAAACATGGAAAATTCTGACTAGACAGAAGAAAAAATGGTTGCCAGTGGTGTGGTGAAATATTTGCACAGATTTCCCAGGGACACTGTGAGATTTTCATACTTGGAGACAGCAAATCCTGGCTGGAAAAGGCCCTGAGTGACCTCCTGTAGCTGTACCTGTCCCGACTGACGCTGGACTCGGTGACCTTTGGAGGCCCCTCCCAACCCATAATGTTACTCTCTGTCTCCAAGATATGGCAGCATATCCAGTGCTACCGTTTGTCGTGGGTGGAGTAGGAAAGCACGGAGAAGAGGGAAATTTGTTATCAGGCACATGTGTCTGGGTTAGCAGTTCTCTGACAGTCCCTTTCAATCATTAGCCACAGGCCATTATTTCTGCTTGTCTGAGTACCCTTGAGGTAAAAAAAAAAAAAATAGAGGTAAAAAAAAAAAATAGAATAAAGTACCTAAAATGTTTTGCCAATTTGAGGAAATTTGATGATAAAATGTCTCCTCAAACTGTCCTTGTCCTGTATTCTCCTGCCTGGGAAGTTTTTAACTTCTCTTACTTTCCGATTTAAAATATCTCTGACTTTGTCCACCGTGCATCCCAATTAGACAGAAGAATAAGCTGTTGTTAAGCTGTATCTTGTCAGACTCTTGCAAGATCAGAAAAAAAAAGAGAAAGTCTGCTGCCTTTTCTCCTTTCTTATATGACTCAGAGCTCTTGCATAACAACTACAGCAAAGTCATACCTTGATGAGAGAGGTCAGAGCCTTTGGAACAGAGAAGGAAAACTCAGTCAGAAAATCAGTTCTATATTTGGAGCAACAACAGCAACAAAAAGCCTTTTCAAAGGAAAGGCAAGTTCATAAATATTTTGTAAACTTTCTGTAAGCTTGATTAGGAACCTGAAAGTGCCTAACTTTATTTAATATCCTGCCAACTTCAATCTGTCTTTTACTCTTCTAAGCAACTGTCTGCATCAGGATCCTGTTCCCTGTCCTTGGAAAACATGTGTTAACCCTATTAGCAGAACAGAAGGGAAAAGCTGAAGTGAAAAGCTCCTCTCCCTTGATCTGCACAAACATCTTGAAAGCTGTTGACATGTTTGGATTAGAGTCTAAGTCTACAGCATGCTGGAGCTACACATCTGGCATTTCTAATGACACTGTTTCAGGAGACTCGATAAACTCGGAATCTTCACCTAATGGTGACTTGACAGTGAATTAGTCCCTTTAAACCTGACAGAAACGATCCAAACTCCAAGTTAACAGACATTTTTTAACTGTGTTTTGCCATGTCACATCAATGTGTGAACAACACTCTGATGGAACAGGCCTTGGTTTCTTTTATATCAGTTAATTTCTTTAATTATTGATACTACATTCAGCCTGAGGATCCCAGCACAGGGAGGACACAGAGCTGCTGGACTGAGTCCAGAGGAGGCACCAGGATGATCAGAGGGATGGAGAAGCTCTGCCATGAGGAAAGGCTGGGAGAGCTGGGATTGTTTAGCCTGGAGAAGAGGAGCTCTGGGGTGACAGAGAGTATAGTTTAGATGGGCTATTGGGAAGGAATTCCTCCCTGGGAGGGTGGGGAGGCCCTGGGTGCCCAGAGAAGCTGTGGCTGCCCCTGGATCCCTGGAAGTGTCCAAGGCCAGGCTGGACGGGGCTTGGAGCAGCCTGGGACAGTGGAAGATGTCCCTGCCCACGGCTGGGAGTGGCACTGGATGAGCTTTGAGGTCCCTTCCCCCCCAAACCATCCCATGATTCTGTGACTCCTCTATGCTTTACTGGTGACTGTAAGTGTTGTAACAATTTGCTTCTACACCCACAACCACTGTTCCCCATCCCAGGGATGGATAGGAGGCTTTCTCCAAAGGCTTTTCCAAAGCTTTTAATCCCTTTTCTAAACATGGGTTTATCTCTAATGGAGCCCACAGTGTGCTGGGATGGTTCAGTGCATCCTTGCAGAGCTCTGGTATTCCCAGGATGCAGGTTCTGATCCTGGGCTCATTCAGCCAGAGCCACCCTGTCCAGGCATCCACTGTCACATGGATGATGGGCACATCCAGAGAAGCAGAACTTGCACCCAGTGGGAGGTTGAAGATGTTTTCAGCCAGTTTTACACTTCCCTGAAGTATTTCCTGAGACTTTTAGAAGCTGACAGCCCAATTCCCAGCATACAGTCTTTCCTGGGGTTGTGGAAGGACACGCTCAGGACACAGCCTTACTGTTGTCTGCTACAATGCCACCACCAAAAGAATGCTAAAATCACTTTATGTCACTTTTTATTGTAAAGGATGGATAAGACAGAGCGAAAGTGAGGCCCTTCCCACATTTCCAGATTTTCTCTTTCTCCTATCTCCTAACTATTTTACTGACACACACAGTAGCTGTGTAAATGTACTTCACCTGAAAAATTGGTGAGGAAAAACTCCATGGGAATTTGGGGAGTGATCAACTGAAAACCTGTTCCTTATTGCTTTACACGATAAAAACAGAAGTTGTCTGGTATATTTTGAGGCTGAGAATGATTCTGTTGTCCTGATCTGGCAATATTAGGTACCTGCAGAAAATGATACATTGATCACAGAGCAATGAGACACCTGAATAAAAATTAATATCATTCCAAAACTGCTGAAGTTCAGGATTGTTTTGGACACCCATAAGAGCATGGAAAAGAGGCCATCACACTGGTTTTTTTTTCTAGTGCATTCTCAACTGCTTTTGTCTGATTGTGTATTTCTGTATGCAAGCCTAGGCTTGTAGAATAAGCACAAGCAGAATTAACACATCATCCATGACTTCTTAAAACCATGTAAGCACTAAATTCCAGGTGTCTCATCCCTACCTAAATCACCCATCAATCATATTTTTTCCCTGTGAAGGGCTTTCCTAGCAAGACAAATGCATGAGGAGGTGGAGTGGACACACTGTTCCTTAAATTATTCTCACATCTGTGCTTAAATAGTCAGCACTTCAATCCTCTGAAAGTATTAAAGCGAGGAAAAATCCCCCCTTCCCCTTAACTTGTCTTCCTTCCATGTACAGCAAAGTCTCATAGACAAAATGGCTTTTAGAGAGTGGAGAAAACAATTATTTTATCCTTCATGTAAACAATATTGAGCCACAGTTCATCTTACAAGGAAGTACAGAGTGCCACTAAAGAGTGACACTAAAATGCAATGCAGTTTTGAGAATAATAGCTAAAAGAAATATGAAAGGGATTTGTTCCTTTTTCATATTTCTGTGTCAGTAACTCTGAAATTTCACCACCGTTGGAAGAAAAAATAAAAAATGAGCATTTATGTGTTTTTCATAGCAGTGAGAGCAAAGCTGGAGGTGTGGAGATTAAAATCAAGAACACAAAACCTCACTGCTGTCGGTATTTTGAAGATGGACTGTTTTTTATTTAAAGTTTTCCTTGAATTTGTGTCTAAAACTTTTGCTGCCAAAATTTCTGCATTCTTTTATTCCACATAAGAATAAAGCCTTGGATTGAAAATCTGCTGCTGAAAATCCCAGCTGCAGATAACCCCACATGCTCATCTAGACCACAAGTGTATTTCCACCTTGTCTCTGCCACATGGAGCCCAACAGGGCTGATTTCCTTGTAACGAAAGCCTTTCTGGATGCCATCGGGAATGTGTGACAAAACACTTTGGGAACTGGAGGGAGATGCCATTCCCAAGAAGATCTTTGTGTGTCTCCAGCACAGAAGTGTTTGCAGGATGGAAGATGAAATGTGTGAACACAGCTGATAGAGCTGGAAGGGATTTCAGAGGGTGCTTTTCTGTCTGCAGACAAATCTGGGATGTGCTTGGCATACCTTGTGTTCTCCTCCACCTGTGCTCCCAAATTATCCAACACAATCCTCCTTTGCTGGGGACAAGTAGGAGATTGCCTGGAAACTGCCAAGAAGGCTGAAAGATGGAAAGAGGAGAATTTCTATACACAAACACATTGCAAAAGTGAAGATTTTCCTTGGCTTTAATATAAATTGCTGCTGCAGTACATAAATTGGCAAATACTTGTGCTGCTTTATTGGGACAAATGGCTGTTGTCTACTTTAATATACCCCTAAGTATTCCAATAAGGACACCAATAAGTCTGGAATACCTGCTCTCTTCTTGGAGTGATATAAACAGCAAAAATACACTCCTTTGTTCCTGCATTCTGGGGTTAAATGGCTTTTAAACACTATTTCTGCATGTCTGTGTGGGAGCAAAATAACAAAAGAAAATGAAAGAAGTCTTCCCACCCCCATCCCTTTCTTTCAGTTGAGCTAAGGATGGAATATTGCATCTTCCCCAGAAATACTCTCCTGAACGTCAAAGAAAGGCTGGTTCTTAAGCAGTCTGGATTCTTTTTGAAAAGAATCCGAAGTTATTATCCTATTTTTATTGCAGACATCCTGTGTGCACATGTACTCATATTTAAGGGACGTGGGAAATGTGCCAAGAGAAAGTTATCCATAAAAAATGGTGTGTGTAGGAGCTATGCACAGTCGATACAGACCCTTGACTTACTCTGAATTTGCTTATTACCATAGTCTGGCAAAATCACAGGATCACAGAACATCCTGAGTTGGAAGAGACCCACAGGATCATCCAGTCCAGCCCCTGGCCCTGCACAGACACCCCAACAACCCCACCCTGTGCATCCCTGGCAGTGCTGTCCAAATGCTCCTGGAGCTCTGGCAGCCTCGGGGCCGTGCCCATTCCCTGGGGAGCCTGGGCAGTGCCCAGCACCCTCTGGGGGCAGAACCTTTCCCTGATCTCCAGCCTGGCCCTGCCCTGGCCCAGCTCCAGCTGTGGTGATGCATTAATGTTCATCCAGATTTTGATGTTAACCTTCACTGGCAGTTTCCACATTTCCTACCATCATTCCTCTGGATGATGTTAAACACCTAAGAAGTTCCTTCTTCCTGGACTACCATGACAAATATTGTTTTTGGGGTTGTCCTCCCACTTAGAACCGGATAATAAAGTCAACCTACTAAGACTGAGTTTAAATTTGTCACTGAAATACATCTGGCTCAATGCTGTTTGTCTGATAGATGTGGTTGTGGCTGGACTCTTCACTGGAAAGATACAAGTTGCCTCGAACATTCCCGAAGCACAGCATTTTATGGGATAAAAGGCTGGGAATCATTCTGTGGTCAGGCAGGGACATTAAACATCAGCACATTTCTCTATCCAGCACTGAACGTGTCTATACAAATATAAATATATATATATATACATGAACAGCAGCACTTTTATCACTGCTGTCCCATGAGAACTTTCTAACTAACTTTCACCTCCCTTTTGCTGACAACACAGACCCTGCAGCACCTAATTAACTCCTGAAAGGGAGAGTTTGGCCCCTTTGGGAAATCTTATCCCAGCTTCTCTCAGGATTAACAACATCCTCGCTGCAAATATCCCAGCGCTCGAACAGGCTCATCCTGAATATTTAAATTTTATGAAAGAGGGCTGCTCTGCTGTGCCACTTTGGGCACAGCTGAGATCTTACAAAAATAGGTCCAGGATTTATTTTCCACTGTGTAAACAGGGTGGAATGGCACAATTTTAGTTTCATGTGGAAGCACAGCCATGTGTTCAGTAAAGCTGCCTCACGCAATGGGATGACAATTCCTTGGTTCACTGCCAAAGCCTGGAAACAGAGAAAAACCAGGTACTTGTGTAAATACACATCACATTAGTTCCCTTTAAAAACCTCTCTATAATGACTTATTCCACATGAATACATCTGCAGTTTCCCCTCCTTTCCACCACAGCACTGCAAGTTACCTGTTTTGTTACAAAACATGTCAGTCCTCATAAGAACTCAGTAGTTTAGAGATAAAAAGCAAATATAGAATCTCACAAAGTCTAATAAAATCTGACAAGCTGTTAAAAGCATAAGAGTTCTCTTAACTCTGGCTTTCCTGTGCTTGTGGAGGCTTTGCCATTAAAATGGGTTTAACAGGACAGAGCATTTAAGCTGTTCCTGCAATCAGTTGTCCTGTGGTAGGTGATGACACTCATATCCAATTAGAAGAGCAGCAAGTGTATAATTACTGGGATTTCAAGGGAAAAAAAATTATATTCATGTATAGGGGTTTAAATTATGCCAGTGTGAGGTCCTTTTTTATGCTGTGAATTATCAATTAAATATATTTATTGGGAAAATGCTATTAAAAAGCTGGAATATTTACATGAGTGACTAAGCACTTGCAGAAATAAAACATTAAGTTGTGAAAATGCTGTTGTAACAAGGGCATTAAACCATGCTGGGGCTTCTAATGAATGATAAATATTCAGTTTCTGGGTTTGGTTCTTTGCTATCACTGGTGTTTTGTGGGGGAGTATCCACCAGAACATTAAAAAAATATCTCTGCACTGCACATATAGCAACAGAATTTAACCAAAAGAGGTGAAATTCTAAAACAAATCGTTAAGTAATTCCACAGATTCTCAGCAATAAAGAGAGCTTGCAAATACTGAGACCCAAATTCTTTCACCGACTCAGGAAGTCACTCAAAGTCAGAGTATGGAATCTGAAGGACACTTCCACCCCCAACAGTTTTATAATATCTGGCTTTCTTTTCCTTGGGAAAAGAGGGAGACAATGGATATGCCTTTGGGTGATGTAGTGCATGATTTACAGTCAGAGTCTTTGTTAGAGGGACTGATCGCTAGATTAATTTAAAAAAAAATACATTTTAATTGAGCAACTTCATGATCTGCCTCCAGAAGCTGCTTAAAAATAATCAGGTAAGTACATAAATATTTCTGTTACTGAGACACTCAGCCCCAGCCAACAGAGAAAATTCCACTTTTCTTTGCTGTGGCCCAAACCCACTTTTCTCATAAACCTTGACCATTTGCCTCAGAACTTCTGAAACTGAGCCAAAGAGTAACAAACTTTTCTTTTTTTTCCAGAAAGCAGGAGAAATACAACACAATGACCTTGCAATTTCCACAGCCCCAGCCAGCCTAACCCTTGAAAAATGCAGCACTGAAGTGAGTAGAACAGCTTGTGGAAAAGCCTGACATTCCCCATAGTTCCAGTTACACTCCCATGCTCAGAATGGCCATTGCACCAGAAGGCTGGCCCAGATGACAGGAATATAACAGCAAAAAAGGAATAAACAACCACATTTATTTCACTTGGAACCTAAGAGCTCATCCAACAGCTGAACCTTGTCTCATTCACAGCACTCCATTTCTTCATTATAACTTTCTCATTAGAGCAGTAGTCTGCCAGACCTTAAATAAGCACTTTTACTAAGAATGTAAGGATTAATCCTTTTTGCTATTACTTTCAATATTCCTCATTAAAGAGCCACCCATATATGACATTTATTAATGCGTGTACACTGCATATTAATTCAAATTAAGTTCCACAGTGAATAATGCTAAGGCCCTCAAATTAAGTGATTTAATTCCTTTCCTCATCTAATTGCTGAGACTATTATTTAATGTCTCTTGTTTTTCTCTCTATTAATCTGTTTGCTTTATTAAATTGCATTCAGTTGTTCCACTCAGAACTTGTACAATTAAGAGGCAGAGTGAAGGTTTGTTTTAAACAAAGGAGTGAAGAGTTTACATGGAAGGAGAAGAAAAAGGTGGTGGAGGAAACATCCAGATCATGGGGTACCTGTCACAAGTGGTCCTCTATAAACGAGGGAAGAGCTGGAAAGGGTCAGTGAAGAAAAAGGATTGTTAATAATGAGAAGGAAGATAACCAGGGACCTGGAATGCACTGGCTGTGTTGGACCCCACTGGGGCTGCACAGGAAAACAAGGATGCAGTTGCTGGGCCCAGCCCAGCCTGGATGTGAGCTGACACAGATAAACTGCTAAAGCCAAAAAGACAAAACTCAGTGCTCAAAATTTTAATTTTAAGCGTAATTGTGTCACCAGGCTTTTCAGATGCTGTTGTAACTAATGGTTACGAGCCCATACTGCTCTGAAAAGCTTCTCCCTCTCAGGGAGGGAGAGTTCCCTGGGAGTTCCCTGCCCAGGTCATTCCATTTGTGAATTTTTGCTTGCATTTAGCATGCAGTGGGGTTTTTTATTATTTCATTTTCCCCTTCTTTCCTTTCCTCCTGAAGGAAAGAAGCAGAGCAGGAGGGTTGTGGGGGATAAAGACATGGTTCCTGTTCATTTCTAAGACTCTCCCATGACAAGGATAGTGCTATACATATAAAATCACAATTATTTTTAAAACACAATTTAGCTGAGGATGAAATAGCTAAATAAATTAAGCCTTATTTCCCTGTAATACATATGATTGTGATGCAGTCTGCAATTGCAGCATTTCTCTAGGTCTGCTCACATGCACATGTTTGAAGTTCCCATTGTTCCTGTTGTGACTAAAATATTCTGTGCAATAAGGAGGTAAAATAATTGTATCATTTCTGCAAATGAGTCCTGTGTTCAGGAACGAGCTGTGCAGTGGCAGAGAGACCTGCACTCTTTTGTGCATTCACAGTCTCCCTTCACACTGGTAATTGGATGCAGAGCCATTTCCACACTGTTTTTCCCATCAGCTTGGAAAGCACCGTATGTTTTGCCCCTGACATCAGTCAGCATGGACATCCAGTGTGAAGGGCAGCAGCAATAACACTGATCCCTGCTCTGAATTCCAATAGAGAGCTGTGCTCTGGTGGTGTCAATGAGTTCCTTAGGAGAATCCAGCACTGCTGAGCCAAAATACTGCACAAAACAGCCCCCTGTCCTTTGATGTCCTGCCAATTACTGTCATTGCAGTGGGGGGGGGCGGGGAAGGCACAAAAAAAGTCTTGGTTTCAGTTCCTTTCCACAAGTTATAAGCACACAATGAGTATTTGATTGATTTATGTCAATCTGCCACTTTAATCCACAGGAAATAGCAGTGTGTGAATGGTAGACAAGCTCTTTGCCACAACTGTTTTCTCTGCCATCCCACAAAACTTACCTGTGGGCATTTGCTGAACATTGTACCTGCACAAATTCATACAATCATGGAATGGTTTGCATTGGAAGGGACCTTAAACCTCAGCTTGTTCCAAATCCCTGCCATGTGCAAGGACACCTTCTACTAGATCAGGGTGCTCAGGGCCTAAATTAACTTTAGGGAGTGAAGAAAGGAAGGAAAACATAAACTCCATGTTTCTTTCCACTTTTTTCTCTGTGACCAGGGACAGGACCCAGGGAATGGCTGGTGCTGGGCCAAGCAGGGTCAGGCTGGAGATCTGGGAAAGGTTCTTCCCCCAGAGGGTGCTGGGCTTCCCAGGGAATGGGCACGGCCCCGAGGCTGCCAGAGCTCCAGGAGCGTTTGGACAGCGCTGCCAGGGATGCGCAGGGTGGGGTTGTTGGGGTGTCTGTGCAGGGCCAGGGGCTGGACTGGATGATCCCTGTGGGTCCCTTCCAGCTCAGAATATTCCATGATCCCCCAGTATTTACTTTTCTCCCGGTAGCACAGCACAGGCTGTGGACACACCTTGCCATCAGGGGTTGCTGTGGAATGCAAATAGGTGGCATTTTTCCTGGCACCAAAAAGCCTCTCTGGGAAGCAACAGCGTGGGCATTTTGGTCCCCTCCACCCAGTCCTGCCCTGAGGTCACACTTGTGTTCCCACACAGAGCCAACAGCACACCACACCCTCTCCAGTGCAGCGAGTCTCCTTGTGTCAGGGAACATCCAAAGGTGACCCCCTGCCAGAGGCTTCTCTCACCAACAACTTCACAAGGATCTTCGAGGCCCAGCTCCTGGCCCTGCACAAGACCCCACCATTCTTTTATAGGTCCAAACTCCTCTCCTGAGCAGCTGTGTGCCACACCAACACTTGCGTTTTCTCCCTGAGCATCACCCTGTCCACCCTAAAGCACTCAGGCATGGGGCAGTCCTGCTTTTCAGCGGTGTTCAAATAGGGGAAAAGATCCTCTCTGAAGTGTGAGCTGTGGAGGGGGGACTGGGACATGGAGCAATCTGCTCCTCCTTGGTCTCTCTCCAAGCATTTCTTGCTTCCAAAGGTTTCTGTTTGCACAACCCTCTGTAGACCTCGGCTTTGCTCTAAAGATGCGAACTCGTGGCCTCTTGTTTGAGCTGTGATCCTCTCTATATTCTTCAGAGATTGTAGCTATAGACTGATCTTGGAAGCAGAATCAATCTTTTTTTGCAAGCAGAAGGGTATTTTTACATGACAAAGCTTTTGTTTTAGGATCTCAGAGCTTTGCTTGCTGAGGTCTAAAGAGTAATTCCTGCTTTTAAATTTTTTTTCACACATTTGCAATTCACCTCATGAATTTTCCTCTGGTGGATTCTCTGTTGTCCCTTATAAGATCCACAAGAACAACTCTGATGGTGCCTAACCTGAAAGAATAGTTGTTTCTTAAGATTTTTAGTTTGCTTAGTTCTTTTTTCCCCCTCCCCTATAAATCTCTAGCATTCATAGCTTCAATCATGGTGATTATATAACAGACAAATCTGGCCCACTGCAAACTAAACTGTGCTGTGTTTGCAAACCAAAAAACTTCTGAAATAAAGCTGGAAGCTGGTGGAATGCCTGTGGAGCTGAAGTGGAGCTGCACCCGTTTCTTTAAACTCAGTTAATTCATTTCAGCCCCTGTCTGAGTTTATCGGAGTGACAGAAAAGGGCTTTATTACTGTTGACTTCGGTTAAGAGAATGCACAATGAGATTCTTTAAATGACTTGGATGTGTTTGGACAGCTAATATCTCAAAAAGTCTATTATCAGTATTGACTACAACACTACAGAATGTTTTAAAATTAATTATATTCTTCATAGCTTAACAATGATTGCCTCATTTAGAAATATAATTACCTATCACTGAGGTTTGCAGCCAGAAGGGGTTTTTTTAACAGTGCATAATAGCTTGGTTTGCAGGCTTCATTTCAATCCTCTGCCGCTTTCTTCTCCTCCTTGTCAAAGTTTGATACTTTAGCTGACTTTTTCTTCTTTGATGCTGAAGTTTTATTCCAGGTATTGAGTGTTGTTATTCACAGACTGACACTGAAGGAGCAGCGTGGCCAATAAAACAAGAAGCCACCAAGTGCCAGCCTGTTATGGGATGCTCTGGGATATAATGGGATAGTCTGAGAAGGGAAAATTATTATTCAGGAACAAGAAGTAAGATCCATCTCCTGAAAGGATCATTCAAAGAGACAGAAGTAAGAAAATGAAAACTTGATGGTCTTTCCCATGATTTTCCAAGAAAACTCTTCCCAGGATTTCTGTCCTGATTTATAGAAGCACAACCATTATCCCCACAGGCACATCAAAACCAAACCCACCTGATATAAACAATAATTTCTATGTGCATTTAAAAAGCACAGAAAAGAAAAAATGACTGCTGAACATTGTCAAATTTTATGTCAAGCTATGCAAATGATGGCTCCCCTGGGCCATCCTGTGCCCAGGTCCATCTCTCTCCAGCCAGTGAGGCAAGAAGGAGTGAGAAATACTGAAGGAAGGCAGATAATGCACTTTGTTCCTATTATTTTTCCTGCAGACACAATTCTTCCCCCTCGATTGTATCAGAGCTCATCATTCTCCAGAGCTATTAATCTGGCATCTGTATCGACAGCGTGGGATTGTAAAAGATGTTATTTATTTGCTCCTGCCTTCCAGCTCCAATAGGAAAGAAACACTGAGCTGCCCCCAGCCTCAGGAACCAAGTAATAAAAGAGGAAAATGATGGAATGTGATAATTTAAGCACAAAGAGATCAGATCCTGGCACTCAATACATTGGTTTTGCTTAAAAACTGCAGCAGTTTTGTTGGGTTTGTTCAGGTTTAGCTTCAAATTAGAATTTAGGTGTTTGGGTTGAAGCTGGTTTAGCAGTTGAGATGCTGCTTCATTTCAAAATTGCTCTTTAATAAAAGACACCACTAAAATTGGATGGATCTGTAAAATAAATACAAGAGCAACACTTCTGTGGCTTTTCATTCCCTGTCTCTGTGCGTGCAATCATGGAAAATACATCTGCAAAAAAACACAGGCTGCTTCTTGTGTAGGCACAGTGTGTCAGAACAAACAGCACCAATCTTTGGCTCAGATTTGGGCTTTTTAGTGTAACCCCTTAAATCCAGCCTAAAATCCAGCCCTGCATGTAGATATGACATTATATATTGGTGGCCACTGTCACAGACACATGAACCTACACTGAATGCTTTCACACACAAGTTGGACACCAAGCAGGACCCTTTACCTGAGCATTTGGGAAATTGTATTTCATTTTTATAAAGGGTGTTCCTCTGTTTGCTAAATGATCAGCAATATTCAGAAAACAAGCACTCTTTAACTATATCCACATAGCAAAACACAGAGTGATTTAGAAATGTGTTAATGCCGAATACTTTACAGATATTTGACAGCTATTTTTGCTGTGAGGGTGGGGAGGCCCTGGCCCAGGGTGCCCAGAGAAGCTGTGGCTGCCCCTGGATCCCTGGCAGTGTCCAATGCCAGGTTGGATGGGGCTTGGAGCCACCTGGGCTAGTGGAAGGTGTCCCTGCCCATGGCAGGGGGTGGAATAGGATGAATTTAAGGCCCCTTCCATCTCAAACCACTCCAGGATTCCATGATTCTATTTGATATTTTTTTATGTGTGGACAGCCTCTCTCCTAGATGGTGTTATTTTATTAGGGCTGAGCTTCTTTCTAGCAGGGAGACCTCCATCAGGGAGAGAGCTGAGCAAGGGATTGGTGGTCCAGGTATGGGAGCTGGATGGACTCAAAGCTTTGCTCAGATTTGAGGGACACGTGACTGTGGTGTGACTCCAGAGAACGACGGCTGGCTTTGCCCCACTGATGATCCCCAGCCCTGACCAGGCCACTGGGGACCTGAGTGACCCCTGGGATTTGGAAGCAGCCATCCAGGAAGGAGATGCCCTTGGGTTTGTCTCCTGCAGCACAGCCAAGAGGGAGGAGATGAGCTGTGTTGGGAACTTTGCCTTTGGAAATGTCGGCCCTGGCAAGTCTAAAGATCACCTAAACAAGAATTTGGGGGAATCCCTCTGATCCTCACCTGGAAAGCTTGGCTTTTCTTGGCCTTTTTTGTAACCTTCTGTACAGTTCCTACAAAACCTCCAATGCCAGGCTCTCCCCAGTGATTTTGTCTCCCTGAGAGTGTCCCCACACAGAGCCAAGGAACGCTGGCATTGCAGAGAGGTGTGCTCCAGAAGGATTGTGACATACCTGCAAAAGGAACACAGGGAAGGATTCATTCTGCCTGCTAAGGGATTCCAAATGCCTGAACAGGCATAAACACATTTAATCCTCATCCTTTTGCTTGCCAAAGTGCAGGGAACCTTAGGCCACTGCACTTCTCCTTCAGAAGAAACAGGATATCTCCTGGATCACCATCCAGGGCACTTCCTCTGCTTCCACAGAGCACTGCTCAGTGAACTGGAGCATTTTCAAACAGACTCTGAGCTTTGCGAGATTCATGTCAAGACTGTATGGTTTTATGCTCTCTCAAAGTAACAAAACAGAGGAAACATCTTCTGAAGATCCCCACACAATAAGGGGGGAAAAGCAATTTAATCTTGGATCAATATTTGCAAGTGGTAAGTAGAAATTGCCACTCAGTAAGGATTTTGGCTCACACAATTCCATTTCATTCTGCTTTTGTGTGGTGCAAATCTGGGATAACATTCCCAGTGTTGGATTGTACAGAGAGAAAAGAGGCGCTTGCACTGTTTATTCTCTGCTCTATGTTAATATAGAACCTTTATTCATCGTGTACCATATATTATATATGTTATATCATCTGTACCAATAAAATACATGGTAAATATTGAGTATGTTGAGGTGCCAGACCATGGATTCAGCTGTGCAATTTGGTGAATATGAATTTCATCCTCATCTATAAATCTATACATACCTATATAAACACACATAAAACAATAGTATCTGTTCAATAAGTAGAAATTTAAAAGAGTTGTGGACTTGCTGTTGGGGTAGTTCTTGTGTGTTTTTCATTGTGGTTTTGGTTTGGGTTTGTTTTTTCCTAATAGCTACAAAAATGAAGTAAATAAAAAGCAGACTCATGGCTGCTTTAGCTCAGTTCACCCCTGACTCCTTTTGTCCCTTGATCAGTGGTTTGCAAAAGATTCAGGGAGAACAGGCAAAATTTCCAAGGGTGAAAGTGTAGGGAACTCACCTTGCAACAGCCACAACATGTGGAGGTGTCAGAGCTGTGCCAGCAGTGGAGGAATTTGCTTAATGACAATTTTCCCCAGGCATCCCCTAATGTCACTGGTGGCTCCCAGTGCAGATTACCCATCAGTTAGCACAAATTTGCTTTTTAATTGGCCTGTATTGCACCTGCCACATCCTGGCTCCTCGGCCTCTGAGGCACTGGCAAAAGGAGGAAGGTGGATATCTGGGGGGATTTAATTTAATGTGTTCCAGGAAGGGCTTGCACAGCAACAATTAATGTTTAAAAGACAAGAATAATGTGCACCAGTAGGAAGTGATGAGGAAGAGGGAAGGGGAGCTGGGGAGTAACTAATGAACAAGATTAATTAGCCAAAGCAGAAATATCTAAAGCTCCAGTGACTTCAGGGGGAAGCTTTAATTCTGTTGACTTTTGTGGGTCCTGGGAACAGCCCAAGAAGTCCAGGAGTAGGAAATTCAGCAGCAAGGCTTCATTTATCCAGGCTTATTTTTAAATTATGCCAAAATCAGTGTGTTCTGGAGGTAAACTGTGAACAGCCAGGCAAAAGAACCACAGGCAATGGATAGGGGAGGCTGGCAAGAGCCAGGAATGTGGATGCAGTTCTCCTTTCCAGGTACAGGATGCTCCAGGTCCCCTTCTCCCATTTCCTAAGGGTAAGAAAATTGAACTTCAGTTGTGAAAGTTGGCTGGAGATTGCTCAGTTTTGTTCAAATGTCCTAACTATTTACTCTCTCCCTCTTTTCCAGAATGGCTGGGCTCTCCTTGCTCGGACTGCTATGGAAGTCTCAGGAAATAGATGTTTTTATAGAGAGAATTATGTGTAAGTTCCTTGCAGTGTCTTCCTGGTGAATTCCACTCCCAAACCTTCATGGCAGCTTCCCGGCAGCACTGCCAGCAGAAGGAGCAATATGACTCCACGGCTCCCAGATGCTGTGATTCCAGGGAAGTGTTATCCTGCAGAAAGCATGGGCAGCTGGGATGCTGATTCCCAATGTTTGCATCTCATCAGGGGCTCTGGGAACCACAGGAGTGGGAATGTAATGAAGCTTCTCTGAGTTGGATTTGTAAGGACAGTCTCATTTCAACATCAATAAGTAAATAAGTAAATAAATAAATAAATAAATAAATAAATAAACTGCTTGGAAATTAAAAATAAAATTGAAACATTAATTCTAGGAAATGTAGGCATTTGTTTTAAATGAATTTAAACTGGCAGAACTTGGATTTCACGTTTCAGCTGGTTTTGCTGAAGATTTTTTTACAAACTGCCTGCATTTCCTTACTGTGAGTTTCATTCACAACCAGTTTCTGCTGAAGGATTTATCTCCCTCTTCCCCCTCCCCACACCACTCCCTTGTCTCTGTCACTTATTTCCTTGGGATTGTTAAGATAACCATGCAGAGATGTTCCATCAGTTGGCAAAACGCATTTTCCTCTCCAGAGTTAAATTCCAGTCAGGTCAGTGAACTGATCTGCCTCACTGATCCAAGTGTGGGATGGCAGTGGGAAGACATGGTGCAGGGAGAAGGGAGGCAGGATTGCCCCAGTTTCATGTGGTTTTACACTGCTTTATGTGTCCATGGCATTCATTCCCTATTATTTTTCCCCTGCCATCCCCTTCCCCCAGGTGCCTGCACTACCTGGCTATAGTGGCTTACTGAGTTCTTGGTTTATTTTCAGCAAAAATGATTTTTTTAATGAAGATATCCAGAATAAAGATGCTCATATAGCAGCTGCATAAGTACGTATTTGAAATTTTATCTTTGCAGTGCTGGTGTGTGTTGCAGTATCATGTGATATATTGCTCTTCCCTTTGCCTTAGAACAGACTCCCTATTACAGAGGCAAAATTTAATAAGGCCATGTACATTAACATTATGGCATAATTTCCTGGCTGCCAGACAGGAGAGATTTTGAATGTTAAACTGTGTTTGATATGTTAATATAGGATGTAAGTGCCAAATGGGGCTCTATTAACAACACTTGCTTAAAATATTTTCCAATTTTCCTGCTAAACTGGGATGTGGGGAAAAAGGCACTTGGTTGGAAGGGAAGGAACTGGGAGCTGTTTGATAGAATTTAACTGCAGCCCAGTTGGTGGAGCTGGGAGCTGTCTGTGGGAAAATCCAGCAAGCAAGAGAACACATCTTGCTAATGGCAGGAGGATGAGCAGTGAGGAGTCCGTGAGCAGCACATTTCTGCTTTCAGAGGAAAATGGAATTTAATTGTCATCAGGCACTTGCTCAGCTGTCAGAGATGTTTAGAAATAGATGGGCTCCACCCACATAGGACACTATTCCACCTCACCTCCTTAATTGCCTGATATATAACCTGACAGGAGTGTGGAGCTGGGCAGGTGGGGCTCTGCTCCCAGGGAACAGGGACAGGAGGAGAGGGAACGGCCTCAGGCTGGGCCAGGGGAGGCTCAGGTTGGACACCAGCAGGAATTTCCCCATGGATAGGGTGCTCAGGGCCTTGGCAGGGGCTGCCCAGGGAGGTGCTGGAGTCCCCATCCCTGGAGGTGTCCCAGGAAGGCCTGGAGGTGGCACTCAGAGCTCTGGGCTGGTGACAAGGTGGGGATCAGGCACCACTTAGACTTCATTATCCTGGACATTTTTCCAATTTTAATGATCCTGGGATTCTATATGTTCATATTTCCTTTTAATGCAAGGTGCCCAGTGAGAACTGTAAAAGAGACAGGAAAATCAAGAAGCTCTACAACTGCATAGATCAACATCCCCAGAAACAAATTCCACCTTTTCCAGGGATTCCCATTTTGACTCAGGGCAAACTGCATCTCTTTTTCCTCTCATAGCATCTACTTTATTTCTACAGCACTTTTAAAGCCTTTTGGTTAGGTACCTCTTACTGTGAGTTGGTAAAATCTACACGGTACCACCAGAGAAGTAATGCTAATACTAATACCAATACCAATACTAATATTATTACTAATACTATTACCAATACTAATACTGATAAAGTGTAAATATAACTGCTTCAATGAGCAGGGAAAATGTTTTTTTTTTCTTGATGAGATTAAGGCATTTCCTAATTTTTTATAAGTCTACCGGTTAAACTGCTAAAGGGCAGTTGTATCACTCTCCTAGCTCAAAGAGCAAATGCCATAATGCCTGAAAATACACTGAGGGAGCCTTTAAATCAGTCTTTGTTCTGCCTGAATGCAGTTCACTGGGGGCCTGGTCTAATTGCTGTTCCTCATATTGCTGCTTGTCTGTGTCACAAAATCATGGAATGCTTCAGGCNCCCAGGGCACCGGGGGTTCTGGGCTGGGGCAGGTCCAGCTCTCACCCCCAGCACCCTCAGGTCCTTCTGCCAGGGCTGCTCCATCTGCTCATCCCCAGCCTGGATTGACCCCAGGGGTTGTCCTGACCAGGTGCAGCCCATGTTAAACCTCCTGAGATTCCCATGGGCCACTTCTGGAGACTGTTCAGGTCCCTCTGGATGTCATCCTGTCCTTCAGGGGTGTCACTGCACCCTCATCTTGGTGTCTCCCGAAACCTGAGGCTGCCCTCCATCGTCTGTGTCATCAATTAAAATATTAAATAACAATGTATTTTTATTTTGTATGTTTGCATGTTTAAAGCTAAAATCCATGTGTATGATAAAGGAACAGCATGATCTCAGCACAGCCCCTCCTGAGCAGGGTTAATATCCAGGATCTGAGCCTGTGCATGGGGCTAACACTGAGCTACAGCCAGCTGGAGGTTTGGCTTTGTCAGTCACTTGTGGCATTTAAACCAACTTCTCACCTTCATAGGCTCCTAGCTTTGTTAATGTCAGAAGCAGAGCACAGGATGTTGTCAAAAATCAAAAAGGCACCTGAATTTCCCTTCTCAGTAATTCCCTTTCTGCCCTGGAAATTGTTTAGAGATACCCTGAAAATGGAAGAAAACTTTAAATCTGTTTCTGCCTTAGTTACAGTAACAACACAATGACACTCTGATGGTGTCAAAATTGGCGAACTAAAATCAGGGAGAAAACTTTATGAGTTGTTTTTTCCTCCAAAGGCTTTTCTAAGGATCTCTTCATGTTGTAGCTGCAATTTGAGGAAGCACTTTTCAATCACTAGTCCTTGACGGAGATTTTAAACCAATAAGAGCAGTTGCAGAGGGCAGTCAAATCTGTGCTTTATTTTGGAAATTCTTTGGGGATTTGCAGCTCTAGAGTCCTCAGCAATGGAACAACTCCCAGAGGACTTAGAATGATTGCTCCCTGCAGGTCACATGTGATTTCTGACTGTGTAACTCCCTAAATAAGCTATTAAAATAATGACAGATTTGTGACTTTTTTTTTTAATTTTCTTGGGGGCAGCCACTGGAGTGTCTTACAGATAATTTTGCTGTGTAGGAGTTGCAGCAAAACCCTGTCACTTCTTTTTTTATTGTTGAAACTCATCACAAACCATCAAACTGAAACCAGGCAACCAAGGGAAAAATCAGTTTTGACAAAATTAGAGCCATTCTGTAAAAAAATACCCTGACACTTCTTTATGGTGGCAAAGACTTTGAAAACTTTTGGGGTTTTCTTTTCCTTTACCCATCTGATTTCTACAATTTTCAGTCTGGGATTTGAGTAATTTAGAGCCCCAAGATGTCGAAGCACTGATCATTCTAGTTTGGGAAGGAGAGTTACAAGTCAAACTTTCATGCTCAGTCCAGGCCAATCTGAGTAGGCATCGTGGCAATGTCTGCAAACAGCTTTAAAGCACTTCAATCCTGACCTAAAATGCCTTGGTTATTTTTATCACTCCAGCTGGGACTGAACATCTTGGTCAAAACACACCAAAAAAATGGTCTAAGCTGTCAGTCAAGATGAGACATAAACAAAATGGGTAATTCTGAAAGAAAACTATTCAGAGTAATGGACAAGAAAGAAAATTATTAGACTTAAAGAGGACATCTATTAAACCTCTCCCTACTCAAGTGCTGCTGAAACAATTCCTTGTGTTGGTCAAGTACAATACTTATAATAAACTATTGGACATTGCACATCTCTGATATATTTCACTTCAGATTTAGGAAATGAAGTAAATTATCTTGACTTCAATGAAGTATTTGACATAATCCCACAATCTCAAATTATTTGGGATGAAGATGGTAGAAAATGATTCAACAGTCCTGAGGTAAGTATGGAAAGAGCCAGGATTTGCCCTTAATGACGGAGCTGGAAAATGAGAACTTTCCCAAGCAGAGACTTAGGATTCCTGATGAGGTTTTCTGGGACAGCAGCTGCCAAGGCTGTCCCTTGCAGAGCCCTGTTGATAAACTGATGTCTGTGACCAACAGGTATCCAAGTGTTCCTGTCCTGGGCCAGGCACTGGCTGGGGATCTCCAGAGTCAGGCGCTGCTGGGGTGAAGAGCCCCATGGGGACAGACATGTCCAGGCTCCAGCCATGTCCTGCTGTCCCCTCCAGACAGGGGGTGGCTGATAAGCCTCCAGGGGCCACTGTCCCATAGAATCAGAAGGGCTGGAGAAGGCCGCCAAGATCCTCAAGTCCTTAGGAATGGGTCTGGTTTGGAATAGCCAGTGAGGATAACATTCCCAAAGTTCACCACTAATGTTTCCAAGTTTGTGAACATTGTGGAGGTGAGTTTGGGGACTTTCTTTGTTGTTGTTTTTTTTCTTGCCTTCTATTTTCTCCACCTGCAGCTGAACATAGCCAGCTCCATCCTCCTGGCTGTGATGGATGTGCTGCCCTCTTTCCTCAGCTCCGGTGTCAAGTCCAGGGAAGGCTCAGCCCCTGACCTGCCTCGGTGCTGTTCCCCAGCCCTGTCCCACATTTATCAGTGCAGGAAAACAGCTGCATGCTGCCTCCACTGAGATTTGCTTGGTTGTTTGCTTGCTTTATAAACATGCCAGGTGATTTATTCCAGAGTTTCCCTATCAGGTTCACCTGACAGAATATAGCTGAGATAATTTACAATTTGTTTCCATTGATGTGTACTTTTTAGTGCTTCCTGACAACAGACGACCACTAATAAATAGGAGATGAATTATATTAATCCTTTTTGTCATTTATAGAAATGTTTTCTTTCCCCTCCATATTTCAGCTCAGTCATATTGTTGTCTGCAGAGTTATTACAATGCAGGAAAACATGGGTTTTCAGAAGTATTAGAGAGATCCTATTATTTCCTCACAGGGACACAAAACATCTGCCTTCAAAGATAATGGCAGTAACAATTATTTGCATCACAGCCCGAGCTCACTTGATAGCTGGAAGCTGCTGTTCTTATCTCTGAGCCTCCCAACCTGTCCCCAGTGAGACAACCACTTATGAAATGCTCTGTCATTTCTCCCTGTGACACCAAACTGTGTGGAATGTGTGTGCCCTGACACCGAGGAAAATTAGCTGCAAGGTTGCCTCTTGTGTTTGTTCTGTGTGTGCAAATAAACACTGGGGTCTAAGCGAGCAAATAAAAACAAATAAGTAAAGGTTGCTTCTCCAAAAAAAGAAGTGTAAACTCCTAACCAACTCCCCTAAGAGACCATGAGCTGCTGCAGGCCCTGGCGGCAGAGGGGAGGTGGCACCTCACAGGAGCACAGGTGATCATGAGCCAAGTTGTTCTCACTCATTGCCATGGGGGGAACCCACGGGGTGAACAGCTCGGCTCTGCTTTACCCAAGCCACATTCTGCTGCTTTTATTAATGCCATCAAACACAAGGAGAAGGTTTTGGTGGGCTATTGGGATGAAATCCTTCCCTGTGATGGTGGGGAGGCCCCGGCACAGGGTGCCCAGAGAAGCTGTGGCTGCCCCTGGATCCCTGCCCTGCTCTTCCTGCACTTTCTATGGAAGGAGTAGGCTGTCAGACAGGACAGAAAGCATCAAGGGGTCTGATTTCTCAAACAGCAGTTTGAGGAGTGCATTTGTATAATATATTCATCAGCAAAAGATTATATAGGCAGGGAATGGAAGTGGTAAGATCCAGATGGGACAAACAATTATTTTTAGTATTGTGTCCTGACCTTTCCATTGCCTTCCTGAAAAATTTCAGTCCTGATTCAGCACTCTGTCAAACAGCTGGCAGAATGCACGCCAAATGTAAGTTTTATGAGTCCCACCATCCAAAAGCTGCTGTCATCCTTTTATGAATCTGATGCTGGATGTCCCTCCTTTAAATTCTGTTCCATCAGCAGGGCAATCCCATGCCCAGATTGGTGTCTATGTGTGTGTACACTGTCTCCAAGTGGCATTTTTTAAACAAAAGTGTCTTGAACTGGCTGACATGGGTTATTTTGCTGTGTAAAAGGAGCAATTTGGCACGGACAAAAGCTGCATTTCCCCGTGCTGTTATCAACAATAAATGGCTTTCACATTGTCAGCTGTTCTAACATCAGTGTACATATCCAGAGCAGGCTTTCTGTCAGGTTTTTATTACTCATCTCCATGCTTGGGTCTATCTCAGCTCCATCTCTCAGCATTCCCTGATTTCCGATACAGATTTATCTCCATGCCCTCAGCACTACTGTGTGCTCCCTTTTATGACTGTGAAATATTTGCAGGGCAATCGCTTAATCACAAAGCACAGGGCAGAGAACAGTACCCTGTGTTCACGACATGCAAATCCACTCCCTCCTTTTCCATCCTTTCCAGCCTGGTGGATTTACAGGGTCCTGTTTGCCTCTCTCTGGGTCCTTGTGCTGGGTGCTGTTTCTCAGATTTAGAGCCTGGCAGGCTGAGAAAAGTGATTCTGGTTCTAGCAGTAGACTGTGGAGCCTTGGCTGCCTACACAGATGCAAATAGACTGGAAGTGCTCATTGTCTGAGGAACCCTCAGCTCTTCAAAAGCAAACAAACCTCTTTTTTTTCCACTCCCTTTCTTCCCACTGTGCCACACTTCCATGTAAAAATAAGGCAAGAATATCACTTCAGAAATATCTTCCGTGCTTTACGAAAATTCAGCAAGTGCACAGCCTTTTTTAAACATCCCATAAATCTTACACAATCCCCAACAGCTCTTCCCCTGGGCACCCCTGGGAGAGGTGACTCATGGCAAGAAGTGCCACCGGGATGGCTTGCCAGTGCAGAGAGATCAGAGACCGGGCTCTGGAGCTCCCCCCTTCCTTCCTTGCCCTGCCTTATGCCCATGTGCTCCACAGAATATTTGGAAATCAGACTTTTAACCCAGGGTTGAAAACAACACCCAGGTTTGGAGAGGTATTTTGGGTGCGTGGTCCTAAAAATGTTAATGAAGAGATTTTGCACTTTTCATTCCTGACAAACACAGAACCCTATTTGGAATAGGAGAGCTGAAAAAGACTTTAATTCAGCGAGCAGAATATAAATAATATCAAGGCTGACTGGGCGTGAAAGGCCTGACAGCATGAGGGATGGCTGCTGCTGTTTGCATGGTCCCGTGCTCTGCTAAAGAGAGAAAAGTACCCAGCCATGAACCACAAAACAAGCAGAGCAAGAGGAGGGCAAAACAAAACCTGAGTGGATCTCATTTTCACAGTATAATTCAGACAGGAAGCTGCAGTTAAAATGTTCCTAATGTCCCCCACGTGTGATTAAATCCTTGAATCCACTGGGATTTTTCAAGTGCAAGTGGAATTGCGTTCAAAGGATTCTACTCAGCTGAGGAAGAATGATGCTCAAAATGTGGTCTGCTGACCACCTTGGTCACAGCTGATGACATGACCAAAGTGTGACAATAGAGGCAATAAGACACACTGTGAATATCCTTCTTGCCTTATTTTCTTATTTGGAGCTCTATCCAGGATGATGCAAGAGGAAAAGGAAACATCAATTAAAAACTAAAAATAGCATTAGGAATATCAGGAACATAGAGAAGCTGTGGCTGCCCCTGGATGTTTGGAAGCATCCAAGGCCAGGTTGGATGGGTTTGGAGCGCCCTGAGATAGTGGAAGGTGTCCCAGCCCATGGCAGGGAGTGGGACTGGATGGGCTTTAGGGTCACTTCAACACAAACCATTCTATGATTAAATGACAGATCCTTGGGAGTAAGACTTCAGGTATTTAGCCAGATATTTCATTTCAAAGTATCTGGTATATGAAATGAACTTTTGAAAAAGAAGTTGCTTGAGAAAAAGGAGAATCAACACCATAACACTGTAGTGTATCCTGGTTCCCAAACAACTGGAGTCCGGGGAGGATTTTCACAGACTTTGGCAGGCACAGAAATAAGTGTTTCTTTTAAGGATGGAAGGGTTTATAAGGAAGCAGAAGACTCTCCTTGGAGCTTACCAGGACACCTCCCTGAGTTAAACTATTTCTCTCCTGGCTCAAGGGTAGATTTATAGGCACCAGATGCAGAAAAACGGTTCATGACCATTTTTTCCCTGCAGGAGTTCCCACAAAGCTGAACAGTCAGGACCAAACAGAGCCTCAGCACATGCAAACGCAGAGCCACTGGAGCATGAGATAATATTTCGAATGAAAAGCATCCAGGCACACACAGAGACTCATTCATGGAAATGATGCCTTCTGCAGCAGAGGGGATTTAACTCACAAGCGCCTGTGGGGCTGAGGGAACAGGGGCCGAGTTGTTTTCCAGGGCTTTTTACCCACATCAAAACTCCTGAAGAAATTTTAAGGCCATTAATGGAGTAGAGACACACATGGAAGCAGAGGTGGCTGAAAACACTCCTTTCCTAAGTCCACTTTCTGCAAACCAAGTGGGATGTTCTAGCAGTGAGCAGTGAGTGAGCAGAGTGAGAGAGAGGCTGAAGAGATCAGGAGGCCATAACTGGAATTGTAATGAATCACAGAACCATGGAATGGTTTGCTATGGAAGCACCTCAAAGCCCTTCCCCACCATGGGCAGGGACACCTTCCACTAGCCCAGGTGGCTCCAAGTCCTGTCCAACTTGGCCTTGGACACTGCCAGGGATCCAGGGACAGCCACAGCCCCTGTGCCAGGGCCTCCCCACCCTCCAAGGAAACAGTCCCTTCCCAGTATCCCATCTATTCCTGCCCTCCGGAGTGGGAAGCCATTCCCCCTTGTCCTGTCACTCCAGGCCCTTGTAAATAGTGTCTCTTCATCTTTTTTTGTCAGGTTCTTCAGGTTCTGAATGGATCCTTAGTAGAAGAGTAGGAAAGATGAAAGTAGCAAGGAAATGTGTTGAATAAAATTTGTGAATGACCCACAACAAGCCTCCAATGCCCCACAGAACACAATCAAGGAAAAAAACTGAATCCCAGCCCACCTCTGACAGGGTTTTGGGGGCAAACTCGTCCTCTCTGCTCAAGCTTGCAGGCTCTGCTGGGTTCTCCTTGATGCTCTTACATACTGTCTTCCAAACAATTTTCAGGTTTTGGAGATATTAATTTTTTTAATCACTAATCTGACAAAAAGAAAAAGGAATAG
>VXAC01001223.1:20505-30949 GCA_013399225.1 Rhipidura dahli | reverse complement strand
ACGTAAGAAGCATGGAACTCACCGTTGCACCCGGTATCTGCAGTCTCCACTGCTGCATCCTATCCTCGTGTGCTCGCAAGACGGAAGACTGACTGCAGGGAAGCCCTAGTGCATCTTGCAGGGAGAGCTGCGAGGGAATTCGGCCTCCGCAAGCAGAGATAAGTGTGGTGGAACTGGCACTTTGCCAAGATTGGCACGTGAATTCAGCAGGCAGCAGAGTGGCAGTCACATCCACTCGCAGCCCGCACCAGGCGCACCCGAGACCGGTACTGTGCCGGCTTCGTTCTTCGCCTAGTCCAACACGCCGTACCTTAGGGTTCCCGAAAACTGATGGTCGGCTGCTCATCACCCAGAACACACGGCTGCCATCCAAGAGCTCCAGTGTGCTCTTTCAGCCGAAACATGTCTGTGCTTTTGTCGAAGCACACTGTGGCTCTGTGTGTTTGTTCTCAGACAGATGTCCACCCTGTTGAAACCGCAGCAGATATCGCTGTTGATCTGTTGATTTAATGTGCGTAATGTGAGAGCCGTGAGCAATATGCTTGGCCTCTCATAGATGAGTTTTGTAGATGTAGCCGCAAACTTCTCTCTTCTGAATTTGTCTACTAGACTGGGAATCTTTATGGTGCCTGGATGGTGTTGCTAATTACAGCATTCCAACAGAGAAGTGAATTGTCTTGTGAGCAGTATGTTGAATTTTTCTTGCCCTGAGACCTTCAATATCCACCACCTCAGAGAAAATATCCTAGCAGAAAACGGCACTTCTTGCCGTCCCATTTCCTATGCCGTTTTGACGTATGTTTGTACCGTGTTTCTTGATTTCAGCTGCATGTGCTATTAGATTTTTACTTCCTGACAGCAGCTCCAAGACTTTAATTTGGAAACTGTAGACTGGGCTTCACTATCTTTTCCAAGGAGAGCAACACTATCTGAACTTGGGGCGATGAGCTTTCCTTTCAAACTAAATATTTGATCTCTTTTTTTTTTTCAATCATGCAGCGCTCCCGAACCTGAACCTACTGGATCAGGTGTCAATACTGGCCGCAAAATGGGCCTGCCCCGCAAGCTCTTGCTGACTCCACATTGAACCGGTATTCTGTGAAGAGCAACACACCTCCTGGATTTATGCACCNCTCCCGCACTGCCGGTGCCCGGACAGAGAAGCGCTGGGCGTTTTCCTGGGCACTGAGCGCGCTCATAGAAACGTCCGCACGATGGCGCTGTCGACCAGCAAACGAACCACCCGCACTTCGCGGAGCCCCGAAGCAGCCAAGGGCAGAGCCGAGTGCAAAACGCCGCTGCTCACAATCAACTGTGTCAGGACAAAAAGAGTCCGCTGAGCTTCCCCTTCCAAGCCCCAACTCATATTTGCACCACACTTCTACTGCAACACAAATATTAAATCCTTTGCGCTAATAAATCTTTTCACTCTCACAGAGTCTGGCTACAAACTTGAAAACATCGGGCAAAGAACACGGCTCACCAAAGTGCCACAGGAGAAAGCTCTTGTCACCTGTAAGTCAAAGGATGGAGAGCAATAGTAAGGAAAAGCAAGGTTTTGTTGGAATGGGAAGTTAAGGTAAGTCAATAGAGGTGTAAGCAGGGGAAAGCCCAGAAGCTGAATGCGAGGCAGGGCAGAGTTTGGCAAGTTCACTGATGCGTAGGCAAGGCAGGTCAGTGGCAGGTTGGTAAAGCAAGCCGTTTCTTGACCTATTTTAGACCATCACCCCCATACACGCGGTGTCTTCATCTGCTTGGCCTGCTTGATCACAATGCCAGTTTCACAATCCGGGATCACCTGTGATAAAGTGTCTGTGGTTAAATCTGCCCCTCAATCATGAGACCGCTGGTATGTTGCATCTCTTCCCTGATTACCAGAGGCATAATGGGCCCACTGAGTTAAAAATAACACTGTCTCATGTTACCAGTCCAGATCTTCCTGTGACACTTTAATCTTGGCAGACTGATTCACCTGTTTGTTGCTGCAGTGCTTCTCTTTAGGACAGATGGGCCTGGCTGGCCTTGACCTAGTGGGTGTGTCCTTTCATCTGGGCCTGAAAAACTGGGATTATATACTTTCATCCCTATGGAAAAGAACTGTCATTCTCGTCCAGCAGCCCATGGCTGAATTTTGGATTGCAGGTCCAAAATGCAGTACATCCAAGGGCTGCTCCCAGAAGAATGCTGCATGGGCTGGTGGGCTTTGGCTGGCTTGGACCTCCACTAGATTGCATCTCATCTGCACCTGAAACACAGTGGCATCTTTCTTTCCTATGGAAAAAAATTGTCATTTGCATCCAGAAGGTTGTGGTCTAAATTTGGGTTTCATGTCCAAAATTCAGTACACCCAAGGATTGCTCCCAGGTGAAAGCTGCTAGGACAGATGGGTCTGTCTGGCCTTGATCTTCCATGGCCCACCACTCTTCTTTACCTGAGGTACTGTGGCTATGTGTTTTCCTTTCTACTGAAAATAAATGTCATTCTCATCAAGGAGCCCTTGGCTGAAATTTGGATTGCACCTCTGAAATTCAGTACATTCAAGCATTGCTCCCAGATGAAAGGTGCCAGGACAGACGGGTCTGGCTGGCCTCTGCCTCCACTGGGCCACCGCTCATCTGCTTCTGAAATACTGGGTCTCTGTGAAAGCATTGAATGTAATAGGAGGGACAGGCAAGGCAAGACAGGGCCAGGCAAAGCCAGGTAAAAAGGGATGGGAAATAAAAGGTGGGGGATAGGAGAGCAAGGTAATGCAAGGCAGGGGAATGATTGCAGGGCAAGGCAAGTAAAGGGTTTGATTTGGAAGGCAAGTCAAATGAAAGGCAAGACAATGAGAGTCCTAGAAGAAGGCAGGGCTGGACCTGGAAAAATGAGTTGGGAAGTCAAGGAGGGGAATGGGTGAGGAAGTCAATGCAAAGCAGTGGAGGGAAGGAAGGGCAAGGGATGGATACAGATGGGTCAGTAAGACAATGCAAGGTGTGGGGAAGCAAGGCAAAGCAAAGGAATGGTCAGGAATGACAAGGAAATGCAAGGTTGGGTAGGAAAGGCAAGGCAAAGCAAGGGAGGGGTATATTTGTTATAGGAGAAACAGGCAATGCACAGGTAGACCCAGGAAGAAAGTGGTAGGGAAGTCAAGGTGGGCAGTGGGTGAACAAATCAATGCAAGGCAATGGAAAAGTAGGAAGGGCAATGGAAAGATATGGATGGGTCAGTAAATGAAAGGAAGGGATGGTCAGGAATGTCAAGTCTGGGTAAGAATGGCAAAGATATGCAAATGAGGTATAGGTCTGACAATGCAAGACCATGGAAGAAACCAAGCAGGGAGGTCAAGGGAGAATGGGCATGCAAGGTTAGCAGGGTAAGACAAGTAAACTCTGGGGTTTACAAGGCAAAGGAAATGAATGCATTGCTCCCAGACAAAAGCTGCCAGGACAGTCTGGCTGTCCAGCCATGCTCTTGCATGGGCCTCCTGTCACGTGCACCTGAAACACATAGGTTGTGTGATTTTCTTCCTATGGAAAGGACTGATTCTTGTCCAAGAGCCCATGGCTGAAATTTGGATTAACTTCCAAAATTCAATACCTCAAAGGATTGCTGCCTGACAGAAGCTGCCAGGACAGGCAGGTCTAGCTGGCCTTAACGTCCCCTTTGAAACCTCTCATACGCCCCTGAAACACTGGGGCTAGGTGTTTTCCTTTCTGTGGGAAAGAACTGGCATTCTTAAAAAGAAGCTGATGGCCAAAATTTGGATTGCACCTCCAAAGTTCAGTACATCCAAGGATTGCTTCCAGATAAAATTTGCCAGGACAGATGGGTCTGGGTGGACTTGATCTCCCCATGGGCTGCCCCTCATATGCACCTGAAACAACAGGGCTAAGTGCTTTTCTTCCTATGGAAAAGAATTACCATTGTCATCCAGGAGCCCAGGGAGGAAATTTGTATTAACCTCCAAAATTTAATACATTAAATGATTTCTCCCACAGAGAAGTTGCCAGCACTAATGTGTCTAGTTGGCCTTAAGCTACCTTGGGGAACCTCTCATCTGCACCTGAAACAATGGCGCTATGTGCTATCAATCCTATGGAAAAGAACTCTGATTTTTGTCTAGGTGTGCAGAAGTGGTGTCCTTTGCAGCCAGGTGCCTGTGATAAAAAGTGGTATTACAACTCCTAAAATTGCAAATATCTGAGGATTTCTCCTAGACAAAAGTTGCCAGGACTGATGGCTCTGGCTGGTCCTGGCCTTTTGGGTTCCACCTCTCAGCTGCCTTTTAGACTCTGGGTGCTGGGCTGTCCTTCCTATGGAAAAGAGCCTTCCTTCACAGTCAAACACCTATGATTGAAAGTGGGATTGCACCTTTTAAATTTCAAATGTTCCAAGATTGCTCCCAGACAAAAGCTGCCAGGACCAACAAGTCTGGCTGGCCTTGGCCTCCCCCGGGGTCTGCCTCTCAGCTGCCCTCAAGACACTGGGGCATGGGGCTTTCTTTCCTTTGCAAATGCACTATTGTTTTCATCCATGTGCCCATGGCTGAAACTGGGATTTCGTCTTCTTAAAGTGTGGATATCCAAGGATTGCTCCCACATGAAATCAGCCAGGACTGAAGGGTCTGGCTAGGCTTGGTCTCCAGAGGGCCTCCTCTCAGCTTATTTTGAGACACTGGCATGCTGTGTTGCTGTTGCAACACAGGAGGATGGGTAGAGAAACGACACAGAGACAGGCTCAGGGATAAATGTAAGCAATTTAATAATTTTTCCTAAGGCTTTTATATATTAGTTTGCAAAAGCGTGTTAAATGGCATAAGGTAATTGGTCCTTTGGCCATCCACCTGTTGAGGGGATTGGTCAAATTCGAAGACACTCTTTTCTAAATATTTTTCAAGTTAGAACCATAACAATACTGCAAAAACAATCTGCAGGTGGAAGTTTACAAAAATGTAACATTGCTTTAAATAATTTGCATGAAAAGACAGAGCTCTCACAAAATGCTGCAGAGGGTTGAAGAAATTCCCTGCTGAAGCTTTTTTAGTATCCATAGTGCTGGGCTTTTCTTCCTGTGGTAAAGAGAAAACTTTCTTGGCCAGGTAACCTGGCTGAAATTGTGTTTCCTAATAGAGATCATCCAAGGATTGCTGCCAGACGAAAGCTACCAGGACTGACAAATCTGGCTGGCCTTCACTTCCCAGGGGCCACCTCTCAGTCAACCCTGAGAAACTGGAGTGACAACGTTTTCTTCCTGAGGAAAGGAGTTGTCCTTCCAGTGCTCACAGTTTAAAGAGGGATTCTGCCTCTTAAAATTGTGAATGTCTCAGGATTATTCCCAGATGAGAGCTTCCAGGACCAATGGGTCTGGCTGGCCCTAACACCCTGGGGACTGCCTCTCAGCAGCACCTGAGACACTGGGCTATCGGGCTTTCCTTCATGTGGAAAACACGCATCATTCGCGGCCAGGCGCCCTCAGCTGAATAGAGGCTTCTCCCTCCTAGGACTGCAAACATCCAATAATTTCTCCCAGAGGGAAGGTCCCAGGACAAATGGGTCTGGCTAGCCTTGGCCTCTTGGCAGCTGGTTCTCTGCCACCCCCAGGACACTGGGGAACCGTGTTCTCCTTCTTGTGGAAAAGAGGTCCTTTTCACAGCCAGGTGCTTGAGGCCAAAAGAGGGTTTATGCCAAACTTGGCATCCTGGGGGGGCACCTCTAAGCAGCCTCCAAAACACTGGTGCTCTGGGTTTTCCTTCCTGTGGAAAAGAGCTATCCTTTGTGGCCAGGCGCTCGTCATCGAAAGTGGGATTGCGCCTCCTAAAATTGTGAACGTCTGAGGATTTCTCCCAGACTTAAGCTCCTAAGACCAATATGACCTGCTGTCCTTGGCCTCTTAGGACCAGCCTCTAAGCTTCCCATGAGTCACTGGCTTGGATGGCTTTCTGTCCTGTGCAAAAGAGCTGTCCTATGTGGCCAGGTGCCTGGGACTGAAAGTGGGATTTAGCCTCCTAAAATTGTGAATGTCTGAGGATAGTTCCCAGACAGAAGCTGACAGGACTGCTATCTCTGTCTGGTCATAGCTTCCCCTGGGGCAGCCTCTCAGCTGCCCTTGAGATTCTGGGGCACTGGGTTTTCCTTCCTGTGGCAAAGAGCCATCTTTTGTGGCTGGGTACCTGTGGCCGCCAAGTGGGGTTACACCTCCTAAAACTGCCAATGTTTGAGGACTGCTGTCCAGATGAAATATTCCAAGACCAATGAATCTAGCCAGTCTTGGCCACCCAGGGACTGTCTCTCAACTGGCCTTGATACACAAGGGTGCCAGGCTTTCCTGGCTGTGGAAAAGAGCTGTCATTTGTGGCAGAGACCTGGCCAAAAGTGGGATTGTGCCTCTAAAAATTGCAAGCCTCCCAGGCTTGTTCCCAGACTAAAGCTGCCAGGATCAACTAGTCTGGCTGGCCTTGGTCTCCTGGGGGCTACCACTCAGCTGCCCCTGAGATACTGGGCACCCATCTTTCCATCCTGTGGCAATGAGCTGTCCCTCATGGCCAGGCACCCAGCGCTGAAAGTCAGGTTGTATCTACTTAAATTGAATGTCCGAGGGTTGTTCTCAGACAAAAGCTGTCATGATGTCGTATGTTAAAATAGATGTATTCTATTACCACCAGCTGTGGACCATTAGCTGTTAGCTGTTATCACCTGTTAAACGACCCACCCCTGATAACAGATGATGGGCCATCAAGAAGCCACTCAATGACTCATGGACTTATCTCACCCTATTGTGAGATGCTCCACCCAGGAGGGGGAAGCCGGGCATTCCCACCTGGATATAACTAGCCCTAGAACTGCCTAGGGGGTAGCCCTGTCTACTGGGTAGCTAGAGGACAAGAGCCACCACAAACTTTCAGTTGGACACCGGACCTTCCATCGGATCATCTCTTCATCTGGATCACTTCAGTTGGACTGCTTCTGCCACCCTAATAGGGTATCAGGTTGTATCTAGCTTTATATGTGCCTTTTTCCTTATATTATTTTGCTTGTTTCTACCTTTTCTATAAATTTCAAACTTAACGTGTGACCTCCCACTGGTTTGTTTTCAAACCAACCCACATGACTGATGGGACTTGCTGGCCTTGACTCTCCAGGACCCACTTCTCAGTAGCCCTGAGACACTGGAGTGCTGGGATTTCCTTCCAGTGGAAAAGAGCCGTCCTTCACAGCCAGACACTGATGTCCAAAAGTTGGATTCTGCCTTCTAGAATTTCAAACATCAGAGGATTTTTTTCCAGATGACAGAGGCTAGGAGCAATGAGACTGCCTGGCCTTGGCTTCCTGGGGGCCCTTCTCAGCTGCCCCAAAACACTGGTATGCTCGGCTGTCCTTTCTCTGGTAAAGAGCTCTTTTACGTGGCCAGGTGCCAGGAGACAAAAGTGGGATTGGAAATCCTAAAACTGAATGTCTGAGGTCCTAAAACTGAATGTCTGAGGATTGTTCCAAGATAAAAGCTGCCAGGATCTGCTTCTCTGGCTTGTCTTGGCCACACAGGGGGCCCTCTTTCAGCAGCCTCCAAAACAGGGTTATGCTGGGCTTATCTTTCTGTGGAAAAGAACCACCCTTCATGGCCAGGAGCTCTCATTAAAAATTAGATTACTCCTTCTAAAATTCCGAATGTCCTAGAATTGCTTCCAGAAGAAAGCTGCCAGGACTGACATGTCTACCTGGCCTTGGCCAGCTAAAAGGGCACTGCCTTCTAGCTGTCTCTGACACACTGGGTTGTCAGGTTTTCCTTCCTTTAGAAAAGAGCCAGGTGCCCATGGCTGAAAGTAGGATTACGCCATTCTCTTGAGTTCTTTGCCACAGCAAGTAAAGCAAGTAGCCCCAGTGTTTCAGGTGCAGATGAGAGGCTGGTCTGCAGAGGTAAAGGCCAGCAAGACCTGTCTGTCCTGACAGCTTCCCTCTTACAGCAGTCCTTGTGTGTGTTGAATTTTGGAGGTGGAATAGAAATGTGGGCATGTGGAAGAGAATAACTGTTCTTTGCGATAGGAAGGAAACCATATAATACCATTTCTATCATGTTTAGATGACACACTGCCCATGGGAGGCAAAGGTCATCCAGACCAGTCTGTCTGGGCAGCTTTCATCTGTGAGCAATCCTTTGGTGTTTTAAATTATGGAGTTGGATTCCAAATTTCAGCAATGGGGAAGTGAATGAGGAGGACAGTTCTTTTGCCAGGGAGGAAAGTGTGGATTTGTCAAGATGGACATAACAGCACATACTTGCAATCCAAAGCTGTAAAAGTCTTTTTTCTCTCTACTGCTATTCTTATACCTCTTTCACAGTCGTTGTGGCTTATTGAGATAGGCTGCTTAGCAAACAATGACAAGGCTGTCTAATAAACAATGACCATTCAAGCAGTAATACAATTAACTATACAAGCAAAGGTATAGTTGTTACATATTATCTGCAAGTTTTTCCTTTTACACACTTAACGTCCCATCCTTGTGTGCAGAACATCTTCTCTCATTGATTATCTCCTTGGCTTTCTCTTTGGGTTTCACTGAAGCTGCAAAATTTCACTGTAACATTCTTATGGGCAAATTCTAACTGATTTTAGGTCTGACTCTGTGAGGCCCCCAGACCAGCTGTCAGCCTCATCAACTCCTATGCGATGAAACCTGTCTGAGGGTACTATCTGATCTCCATTGGTCCTGATGGGACAAAAATATCTTTACTAGAGTAAATATTTGCCTAAGACAAAAGTGTTCCTGAGTTTTTTATGGGAATAGCTGATGCATGCATTTGCTTAAAAAAAAAAAAAAATTTAGAGAAGTTTGGAATGAAGGCTGCTAATCCCTCTCTCAATCTCTGAGCCCAGAACTTTCCCAGAGCTTTGGTGACTTAGCACTGAATCAGAGAGACAGGAATCCTTTAGACGTCTGTGTATTTTTTTCATACCTACTGCAGCTTGGCTCTGAATTCAGAGCTTTGCTTGCATTGCACTCCTAGGTCAGTGCAACCAGACTTCCACTATCAGAGGCAGCCCATAAATGTGCCAATTTCAATGTTCACAGTTCTTCATAGCTTACCACTGCTGCATCTACTGGAAAGCTCTTCCAGACCCATGTTCTTCTGATCACTGAGAATCTTTTCTTTCGCAACCTTCTTCTACAAGTACGGTAATTCTAGTAAGATATTATAAATTGACCTTTCATTTTGATATGTGTCTTGGGATGACTTTATGATATTGTATCCCCTATTGCTGCTCTATGCCCAGAAATTCATTTTGTGCCTTTTCTGTGCCTTTAAACTGAGTCTGAGAGGGGCAAGAGGAAAAAACCGAGCAAACTTTTCAAAACAGTTGTTCAAGGACACAGATACACACTCCTCTGCATTCTCCTGCTGCAGTAGCAAGAGCAGAGGAAGCACCATTCTTGCTTTTCAGCCAGCTTTTGGCTTCTTTTCTCCAGAGGGAGACACAGTTGAACTTTGTTTTCCTGGGACTTTGTTTTTTCCCTTCTTCTCTTCTGGACTGTTTCAACATCAGAACACATTGGGAGAATTTTTCACCAGGGCCCAAAGGTGGGCCCACAGTGACCCATCTCCGAGGAGGAGGAGAGAGACCATGCCTACAATATGGCAGAGGACACCTGAAGGTTGGTTGCGCTTTGGTGTTTTTAGCTGTGTTTAACTAATGTCAAATGTGATCATCACAGCATGGAAGAGCCTTCTGCCAGGCTTCCTTGTGCTTCAAAGAGGAGGGAGCAGAGCATTTTGGTTTTTAGTTTTTTTTTTTTTTTTCAAATAGTCAAGCAAGTGTCAAAGCTGTTAACTTAAGCAAAACTAGAATGGAAGGGTAACAATTTAATTGTCTGTCAGGCAGTAAATTTAGGCTTTTATTCAGCAAAGCACAGTTGTCTGTTGATTTCATTGGGAGTGTGATATTTAAACCTAAGCATATGCTTAAGTTTGTTCTGAGGTTTCCAAGCAAGGCCCTTAGGGAAAGCACTTTTCACCTTCCCTGAGCAAGAGGGGAAAAGACTCTGCTCTGTGCCTATATAAATCAGGGCATATTATTTACTATATCTCATTAGCATAAATAGCGAGTGTAGCGGGTTTGGTTTGCATAAACGGGCGGAAACACCAAATTTTAGTGTAGTGGTTTTATGGTCAATTTATGCACTGTTCCCTGATTTCTTTTCTGTGAGATAAACCATTAGGAGACGGCAAAGCAGGCACACAACTTATATGCTATGATAAAGTTTATTAACAGACCTAAGAGAAAAGAAAAGAAAAAAACAATCAGAACACACACAGCCAGAACTCCTCTTCTCCCTCCCCCTCCTTCTCCTCTCCCTCAATCCATGTGCAGTTCTCAAGAAAGGAAGAGAAAAGGTTTCTTCCTGCTTTACGTGGTTCTCCAAACTGCCACCGCCTGCAGCAAAAACCATCTGCAGTGATGTAAAGTCTC
>VXAC01001223.1:0-20480 GCA_013399225.1 Rhipidura dahli | reverse complement strand
TGGAATCACCATGGTGGAAAATGTTACCGTCCCGCTCCGCCGCTGGATGCAGGGCTGTTTCTTCAGTTCTCCGTGCAGTGTGTGCTGGCTGCTGCGAACTGCAGGCTCCGTCAGTGCCCCGCTGTCCCGGGAGGGGACAAACCCCGTCCCGGAGAGGCCGCGCCGGAGGAGCCTGAGGGCCGCCCCCCCCAGAGCCCCAGCAGAGTCCGGGCTGTGCCTCGGGAAGGGGCAAAGGCAGCGCCGGCAGGGCCGCCCGGCCCGGCACAGCCCGGCCCGGCGGGGCCCCGGTGGGACCGTGGCGCCCTGGCCACCACCCCTGGGCCGGAAGAAAGTCCCCACTCCCGCCTTCCGCGGGATTTTATAGATAACATTGAGAGAAACGCGATTCGACCAGGCGACTGTCTGTCATGTCGGGGTCAACCCGTGACAGCGAGGTAAACTATCACCAAACCTGTGAGGAAGGGACCAGGCTGCAGGGTTGTCTCTTCTGCACAGCTCTACGGAAGTAAGCAGTGTCCCATCTCCTGGGAAAGGGGAGGAAGGGACTGGATCCTCTGTTTGCGTTACCTCAGTGCTCTGTGGGGTTTCTGTATCCTCCATCTGGGCCATGCAGGCAGATGAGCCAGGATGTCAGGCACTTGCAAAGGAAGTTACTGCTGACTTATCAGTAAGTGGCTCTTCTCTAGCCCTCGATGATCCACTGAGGTGGAGGAGCCTAGTTGACATTAAGTAATGTGTGTACACGTCTTTACTGTGCAGTGACTTCTGCATCCTCAGTGTAGCTGCCTTCAGGTAAAGCAACTTTCCTCATTTTATGGAATCTGTAAGAGCCACTGCATGTTTTTGTAACTATAGTTTAATTTTCTTTTTTTTTTAGTTTTCTGATTCATAGTCCTCTTCTCCAGAAACATAAAATGATTCATATACCCAAGCACTTAACACCTTTTCCATTTGTAAATGGCACTTCATGCATGCTTAATGAAGGTATTCCAAACCACTAAAACCATAATTTGCTTATGCTACATAATAAGGTTTGAATCCTGCAAAGACTTATATAAATACTTTAAAGTTCATTGTAGGTTTCTGCAAATGGTGGTTTAGAACCAGAATGTCCTCTGGCTTAATCTCAGTTGGTCTTTGTGACCCACATAAGCTCTGACACAGCACCTGGGAAGAGAGAATGGGAAAGAAAAATTGAATTGGTGCTTTAAGTCTGACAGAAAGAAAAGAATGCAGAAGAGGCTCTTTTCTTGCGTTCACGGGTTAAGATTTGAATATTAAAGTACATTAGAAAAAGGAGATGGAAAGAGAAGATGAAAAACATTTTTTTAAATTTCAATCTACTTTACAATTTCTAAAATTAAACTCTCAGTGTCTTATTATTTTTGTTGGAAGATATGAGGGAAAAATCCCTTTGCTGGGTAATTCAAAGCTCAGATAGATTTATTTAGACTCAAAATATACATTTCTAGCTAGCACTGCACTTTTAAAAAAGGTATTACATGGTTGCTCAAGCAATGCACATATTTTATTATTTTCTTTTCAAAATGGAATGAAATAATTTATGAAGCTTGGTTTTTAGTGTCCTAATTCAGACTTTTTCTCCCAGATCATCCCAGAACCACTCCAGATTATTCAATGTCAAAAAAAGTCTCAATCTTTTTCATTCGTCTAACATACAGAATTCTAAAAGTAGTAAAATCTTCTAATTTGAAATGAAATTTAGTAAATGCATTTTATTACTGGATTTTGGAGGAACAGTTTATATTCTGAGAATCATATTTCTGAAAAGGTCATAAGGCATTTTTTTTCTTGTCTATAAGGTAGAGTTAGTTGCAGGAAGCTGTTCATTTTCAGATAGTTTATTACTTTGTCCTAATCAATGCTGTTTTCACTTTATTGTTGTGAAAAAGGATTTTTGATTACAATTTGCCTCTCCTTTGTTGCATTAAATGGCAAAATTCTTCCCCCATTCTCCAGTAACTTGGGAAAAAAAAGTTTATAAGCTTCTGCTTCAGGAGTGATTTATAGCTCATTAATGTCAGTGAAAGAGTCCAATGCTAAGAGTTAGGAAAGGACCATGAATTCCAGTTCCTGCAAAGCTTAATGCATGTCATGTGTGTTGAGCTTTGCAGAATTGGATAGGGATAGACTTCTTGCCATCACATTTGTTTTCCATGTGCAGGTGTTGCCGCCAGGGAATGGGAAACAGCCCTGACACTACTTCAGCAAGTGGGTCTCCATCCTCCCTCCCTCACCATGCTGGTCTCCACACAACATTCCATTAAAACGAGCAGGAGCATTGCTGGTCTTCCCAGAAGGTGTAAGATGTGCTAAAGCCTCCAATTAGTTTATACTCCTTGGATGCTTTTCCAATGATGTTGTGGATAACGATGGTTTGCATTCCTGGCACTGCTGCGCTCAGTCATGAGGTGTCATCATGAGGTGTCATCCTCATCCCTCACAGGACAGTACTTGTTTCAGAATGAAGCATTTTATGAAAAACCATGTATTCCTGAAAAGAACTTGCTCTGGATGATCTTAGGTCCCATGCAACTTCTAAATAGATGATGAGGGTATAACCTAAGATGCCAGAGGAAGATCTGTGATCCCCCTTGAGGAAAAATTATGCATTCAAGAAAAATGGGGTGAATGAGCAGGGATGAGTTTCTGGGATGAATTTCTCTATGATGCTGTTCAATTTCAGTTCACACAAGAAAGAGCTGCAGTTGGTTTTGTAATATATGGTCTGTGGCATTTGCTTGGTGGTTTGTCCCTCTGAACAGTGTGGTGTTTATTCCTCTCACATTTGGCTTGTGCTCTTTCTGTTGGGAGCTGACATTGCACTTCCTTGCAATGATCCAGCAAGTGTTTATTCAAGGGCTACGTTGCATTTAGGCAGAACCTTTCTATATTAAAAATGTGTCTTAGCAATTTACATAAGTTACTAAATTAGCTTCCAGGTTACTTTAGTCTTCAGAGCTGACCACCAAGAAGGAAAATTATATTTCTGTTGGGCTCAACTTTTCCAAAATCAGGAAGAAGATCTTCAGCCAGAAATACAGAAACATGCAATTTTATATGAAGCATGGACTGAATGGCAAGTTTGGGCTTTTGCCTCTGTTAAGAGTATTTTGAGATTGAATGCTTGAAACATAGCCTTCTTTGGGAGCCTGTAAGGGAAACCTAGAAAGTCCAAGGTCACAGACTAGAAGAGCTGCAACTTCTGGAGTTATACTCAGTGGCATTTTGCTTCTCAAAGACAACCCTGTTATGGAAAGTATTTAACTGGCAGGGAAATAATGTTTTTACCTTAATTCCCTCAGTGGTACATTTTAGCCAGAGATATATGGTCAGTTGACTTTGGTATGAGTTAGTGCTGCCCCCTGAATGGGCAAGGGAGGTTTTTTCCAGTGCTGCCCTTTGAGTCACTTGGCACAAGCATTTCTGTGAAATGCCTGGAGGATGCCCTGTGTGGAGACCAGGTCCCAGCTCTGAAAAACTGAGGAGAGTCTATCCTTTTTCACCCTCCCCGCTAAATGAAATGGAGAGGAGAATGTTGCTGCTATTTTTTTTGGTTTTGTTGTTATTTTTCAGAAACTGCAATAAATAGGTATGATTGTCATGTTAAGAGCTGGAAGGTTATCTGCAAACAACCATTTAATACTCTTTCATTGGCTAAGAAAACAATGAAACAAAGATGTTCCAGCTGAAGGAAATATGGTAGCAGAGGATGGTTATCTCTCAACTCTGCCAATGATGCCTTAACAAACCCAGAAATAAAACAGCATGCTTTTGAGATAATATTAGTATAGAAGGTAGTATAAAGGTTGGTCTTTATGGAGGCCTCTAGGGGCAGAAAATGTCCACAAAATGCCTGGCGCTGTCGTACCACAGACAGGTAGAGAAACCACACAGAGTCCAGGCTTGTGACACTGCTAGAGTGTTTTGCAGAGAAATCCTTCAGCTCTCTAAAGGTTCTTTGAGAAATCTGTCTTTCCCACACATGCAAAGTAAAACAATGGTACAGTTTTGTAAACTATCTCTGATAGTTTGTATTGTGGTTAGGAGAACAACTCTCTGCTATGTGCTCAGCACTTTGGCCAGCCCCTCGGGGGGTGGCTGGCCCGAAGAACCAATGACCTTGTGACACATAACACCTTGCGAACTACCTTATAAAAACCTTGAAAAATTAATAATCTCAGCTTGCCTGCCGTTTTTCTATGGATATGACTCATGTAGTTTCTCTACACTTCCGTGTTGCACAGTGACACAGGCTCAGGTATAAATGAAAGAAAGCGATTTAATAATTTTTCCAGAGGCTTTTATATGTTAGTTCGCAAAAGTGTGTTAAATGGCATAAGGTAATTTCGTCCTTTGGCCATCCACCCCTTCAGGGGATTGGCCAAATTCTAAGACACCTATTCCTAAATATTTTGCTAGTTAGAACCATAACAATCTGACAAAACAGATTGCAAGTGCAAAAAGTTTACAAAACTGTAACATTGTTTTAGATAGCTTGCATGGGAAAGACAGAGCTTTCACAAAATGCTGCAGAAGGCTGAAGAAATTTCCTGCTGAAGCTTTTTTAGTATCCATAAATGCCCCCCCCCCCCCCCACCATGGGGTGAATACAGTTGTATGAGTTTAGCAAATTAGCATAATTGACAAAAATCAACAATTAGAAACGTAAGTCATCATGGAATTTCCCCCTATTCAACCTTCTCTGAATTCTCCCCCCTCAGATGGAAACTAAGCTTTGTTTATGAAAATGTGTCTTGAAGAGCTGCTTTTCAGCCTTGATTCCCAGAAAGTACCAAGGTAGGATACAGGCCTTGTGCCCCCTGGGCCTTGGAGCTCTGAAATATGTTTTGTCTTTCTGCCTAGGGAAGAGGTAGAGAAAAGTACTGGGAAAACCAGCCACAGATACAACAGTAGGCTACAGAGCTAAAAATACATGTGTAAAGAGTACAGAGAATATATAAAAAGAAAAGGCAAAAATAAATTGGCATCACCAGCACCAACAGCTCATGCTGCAATGCCTGTGGTAGTGGCTGGATGGCACACAAAATGCTGTCAAGAAAATGGTTTTATGTGGAGAAAATGAAATACAGGAAGGGCCAGCCTTTGTTATGCAAAACTTTGCAGCTGAAGTTGATTGGAATGGCTAGAGTGCTGTGAAACAAGACAAGATAGCTTGCTTGTTGGCGCAGCAAGGAAATGAAGAGAGGACTCTGAAAATGTCCTGGAGCATGGCAGAGCTCTCTGTTGGTTTCCATATCTAGTGTTTACATTCCTTGTTTCGCCCATTGACTTGGAAATATTGAGGAATTGCTTTTCCTGATTATAGCCATTGCAGTTCTTCCTTTTTAAAAAATCCATTATTCTGTGTGTCACTTGCATCCTGCCTTGGTGCAAGTGTTAAAAGTCCCATCTCTTGACTCTTTCCCTTAGTGTCTGCACAGTTGTTTCACTGACCAAAAATCAGTCATCTTTGTGCAGAATGTTCCCTGGCACATCAAAATCACATTATGTGGCTGTTCTGGGGATTTGTTACAGGCACAAAGCAGGCAGGAGATATACTAAAAGGTGCTGAACTATCAACCTTTCTGGCAACCGTGACTCTACAGGTTTGGCTTCAGGCTGGGTAAAAATACCATCTAGATATACTCCTAAGTAAAACCATGCAGGTTTGGCTGTTGATAGGTCAGAGATTTGAGGACATAACTGGTAAGATGTCCAGAAGTCACAGTAGTAGCTTAGGCTCCTCCAGCAAGAGCTCCCCAGGAGGGGAGCTGCAGGATTCACCTGCACTGATCTCATGGAGTTTGTAGAAGCTACTAGAAATAAAATCAGTGTCAGAAAGAGCATGTTAAGAATTATTAGAAATACCGTGATCCTGTGATTCTCCTAGATGTCTCCGACTGCCAAAAGTTATCTGTAACCGGGGTTTAATAACTTTTTGGTCTTCTTGGAAGCCCAGTATATCATCCTGACCTCTCTTGTGCTTTGATGCTTAGAGGGATGGAAGTTGGGCAGTGATTTCAGACTCTCCTGTTGCTGTTGATTCAGGAAGTATTTTATATGGCAGGGTCAGCCAGAAATGCAAACTGCAATAATAAAAAATAAAAATCCCTAAATTAAAGCAAATGCTGTATTAGGTATAGTTGAGCCATATTTTTCTATTTAAGTAAATATCAGGTTGGGCCTTGAATTTGTGAGCACAACAAGGAACATATTGGAAAGTGGAATTGCATTATGGCTTCTATTTCCTTTCTAGGGAAGCATGTAAAGCACATTAAAGAGTGAGGGGAGGTCATGACTGCAGGGAACAGGATGTCTGAGAAGGAAAGGTGGGGCGACAGGAGCTGCTGCAATAAAAGGACAGAGGAGAGCATGAGGGTGAAAAGTGGTTACTGGAAATCTTGCAATATCTTAAACAGTATTCTTTCACATAAAAGGTGAAAAAAAAGTTTCGTCTTCGTTACTTGTGTATTTCTGCCCTCTTTTAATCTCATGTTTTAATTCAAATTTTTGGGTTGCTCTTTCCCCCATTGCAGCAATGTTTTGAAATTTTGGAACTGCCAGACAGATAAGACTCTGTGTTTCAAAGCCAGCATCTGCATGTGTGTGCATGTTAGATGTAAATGGTGAACCGGGTAGGCTGATTAAAATGTGTTTGCTAAGCCTGATCAGGTAAGAGCACTGCTGTGTAGTAAGTATTGTGCTGCTGTATTGCAGCATGCTCTTCCCAGCTATGTTTCATGCATCATTCCTTCTATCCATAAAATTATTTCTGGGCCAGGCCTGCACTGAGTCGCAAGTGGGGTGGAAGAGATGGCATCCCTCAATCTAACCCCTCTTGTCTAGGGGCGCAGGAAGATCTCAGGCAGGCGAAGCAGCTTGGGAGCCAGCTGGAGGAAGTCTCTACTCACTTTACTGTAGGAGATACCATGGCTTTTCCAGGATTGCTTATCTGAAGTACTTTGCCAGTGCTGCTGGCAAAGTGCACATCTGGCAGTGTGTTGGAGAGAAGCACATATGGTTTGGCATAAAGGAAGTAAGCATAAAATGTCTACATTTTAGAAGAATAGTCGCAGAGGGGACAGTTTGTCGGATACATAATGGTTTTAAACTGACAGAGAGCAGGTTTAGATTAGATGTTAGGAAAAATATCTTTACTGAGAGGGTGGCCATAGAAGTCCCATCCATGGAGGTGTTCAAGGCCAACTGGGATGGGCTTGGAGCTACGTGGTCTGTTAAAAGACATCCCTGCCAATAGCAGGGAGGTTGAGGTCCCTTCCAACCTAAACCATTCTGTGACTGTATGATTCTTTTATAAATAAGCTGGGGAACTCTTTGCCATGTGAGGCTGTGGATGCTAAAATTTACCTGAGCTTAGGTCAAGGCTGAACGGATTTGCAGAAAAGAAATCCACCAAGTGATACAGTTAAAAAATGAATGAACCAGTCTGGGTCAGAAATGTTAAGCTGGGAATGAGATTTATATTCTTTCCAGTGGGATGTTGCTAAAAACAGGAGGAAAGCTTCTCCTTTAAATATCTGATTTTTATCTTGACAGTGTCTCTTGACATTTCCACAGCTTCAAAATTACTTTTCCCCCTCTGTATCTTTACTTTTCCATGCATTGCTTTGCTGTGGCAGTCCTCTTCATTGGCTTTGTTTCTGTGAAGGACTTTGCATAAAGTTTTCCTTCAAACTGTTCAATTTCAAAATTTTCCCTTTTTTTTTCAAACTTCCCAGATGCTCTGTAACTCTGTTGTGTATTTTCTAGGTCTTCTTTTGCTTTATAGTGTCCTTTTTTCTTTAGGCACTTTCCCTTGAACAGCTCTAAAACCCACTGTATCTCTCTGTGTCTCTATACTGATATTTAAAATATCAGTGGGAGAAAGAGGGACAAAGCAAGCAGGCTTTAATAATACAGAATATTTGCTTAAACAGGGCAAAGAGAAACCTTACCATTTCATTAAAAATACATGCTTATTCTTCTTCATGCATTATAGTCATAGGCTTTCCACAGAAAGAACAAACATTTCTTTTTGTGCTGTGTGCCCAGAAAAGGTGCTACATGACCATTGTCTTGCCAGGATTTGATACTGCAAAGATGCAGCCTGATGTGTGGAGGCAATGTGCTTCTGGTTTCACTGGGGCATTGTGAAGGGCTTGAAGGGCAGGTCTCTGAGTCAGGGTGAGTTTACATTTTGACTCACCATTAGAGAGTGGTATGGAGTTAAATGGATTATGTTACATACATTTGAAAGTGTACATCTCCCCAAGCCCTCTCAAACAGTTTAGTGGTACTTAGGCTGAGAGTGCCACTCTCAGTCCACTTTTCCAACAGTGATGAACTTCAGCCCTTTTAGAGTTTCAGGTGGAGGCAGATGCAGAGGGGTTTTCTGCAGCTGTGTCTTGCCCGTGAAAAGTGCAACCCATTTCTCAGCACAGATGGAGTATGGAATCTGTCTGAATACTTCTGGAGCAAATGGGAAGCCTTTACTGTCGAAAACAGTGGAGGCAAACTATTTAAATGGTGTTTGCAATGGGCTTTATTAATCCAGGAATTTTAATTTAGCACTGGGAAGGTAATGTGCTGTGTGTTACACACTTCTGTGAGTTTTAAGGATGGAGATTGAGTTTTTCTCAGGGTCCAGCAGATTGGAAGCACAAGAAAATGTGGCTTCTGGGATTTGAGCAGATCAGTCAGGCAGAGTGTACCAGGGATCCAGGAGCTGGGCAGCAGTGGACCATGAATAAAGCAATGCAGGACTGGAGGCCAGTGGTCAGCAGTGACTGGTTCTGCTGCTGGGAATCCAGCTAGGAGATGGATTATTTCTGCATAAGGGAGTGCCTGCTACTCTGATGCAGTGCTTACAGTGCTTCATCCACTAAGTGAGTGTAGCAAAAGCAGTAGCAAATGCTTTGTTTATAAAAGGGGTACCATAGTTTTTTAACTGTGATCACTTCATTCCATAATGAAGAGAGTATAGTTTTAAAATGTCTTCTGAATCAAACTATGTCTCCTAAGGCATTTTCTCTCAAGGTAGTGAAAATGTTAGTCACATCTTCCAAGAGCATCAGATATCCTTTTTGTTAGATGCAAATTATTGTGGCTGTGTTTCTCAGTTACTCGTGGTGGTTAATACAAAGTGCTTGATCTCATCAGTGTTTTGAACTACTGGTTTTATGGTCAGGTGCTTGCTGTCATGAGTTAGTTTTGTTAATTAGGTCTTCATAGATTCTGCAAAATATTAACAGATTGCTCTCCTTGCACATTCTTCATTCGTTGCTACAGAACAGCAGAAAATAATTTAGCTCTCTGGCAGTGTATTTATTCCAAAATTGTTGCAGTCGCTCAGCCTGCCTGCGGTGTGAGGAGTTCGGAATGGGTGGACTACCCAGCATCAGAATCTGCCTCTGAGGATGGATCCAAAGGAGATCCTGAGGCATAGAAAGGCTTACACCCCCTGAATGCCTCTCAGGCCCTTCTCCTCCCATGCAACGGGGTTCCTGGGCTCAGAGAGGATGGCGTGATTTGAAATTTTCTTCAGCTATTCTGCTGTTAGCTAGCTTAAAACTTGTCCCTTCCCTGGGGATACCTCACTGGCCTTGCGCCATGTACTGCCAGGGTTTATTGGCTATCTCTGTTATACCTCTCTCTCTCTGTAATTTTTAAGATTGTACCTGGGAGAACAAAGGGGTCTCCTGTCCCAGCTCCCTTTGGGACTCCCTGTCCCCTGGGGCAGAGAGAATACGCCTGGAATAAAGCTGCAGGATTCCACCCTCTCGTCTCATTGTCTTCCCTTTACTGCTGGTTAACAGTTTTAACCCTGCCTGTTCAGAGGACTCCCCAAGCCCCAGCTTCCCGCAGGAACGCGCCGCACAGTGCGGGCTCCGAGCCCGAGAGAAGCTGCTGTGGGCTGGGTCGCAACCAGGCTGAGCAGCCGTGGCATGAAACCATATGGTCTGTGTTTACTTAGGCTGTACAAAAGTGATTGTTCTGCAAATCATGGCCAAGTTCCTGAATATCTGGGGCCTAAAAACAAGCTCTTAAATTTGTTTTAGCTTCCTAAATAGAAGGTCTCATTTTTCAGGTATTGAGTCCATCCTGACTCTTGCTGAGTTTTTTGAAGCAAGCAGACTATCAACATTTTAAAAATTGGGCCTGATATGTTTTCTGATGCTTGTACAGGGAATCTAAACTATGGTTTAGACTCCTCTTAATATTTGTGGTATTGCAGTGCATATTTTATTCTCTACATTGGAGTAATTCCTAGTAAGGCTTACTCATGCTGACAAACTATCAATTTGGATTGATTAAAATATCCAGTAGAAACCTTGCCAGCAAGGTTGCAATTTGAAGTCTTTGCTGAAAGACGAAGAGATGCACAGAGTAGCAATATTTCTGGCAAGTCACTGGGCTTTTTTCATAAAAGGGTAGGCTATAAATACCATCTTTCATAAAACACATGCTTTACTGCCTGTAGCTGACAACAAACCTGAGTGAAGCAGGATTCATCAAAAAGGCTGGTTTTGCTCTCACTATTATTGGAAGCTCTTCAGTGTCTTTTAGTGAAAGTTTTGAAGGTTTTTCAAGAGTTTTCTCCATTGTGTGAGTGCAATAAGGCTTTCTTTCCTTTCTCTGTATTAAAATTTCAAGGAAAGTCTGATTCATTACTTCAGGAGCTGAGTTAAATTCCTTCCTCTAGACCATTTTAAAGGAAATTGTTTAAGCCTCAAATATGTGTGCTGGCTGCAGCAGCAGCAGCAGTGTGAATGGGTGGGTGTTGCTTTTCTTCATGCTGGTCAGCCTTGAGAACAGGAGCCTCTCAATCTGTGGGCTCAGAAGCACAGCAGAAGGACTTTTTGACCTAGATAAAACAATGACAATATTTTATGGAAGTACATTATGCACATGGATGCTTCTGAAATATATTGGTGGGAATAACTTAGGCTTTCTTTTCAAAAGAAGATCATACCAATGCCTTTCAGAAAAAAAAAAAAAAGATATGTGATGAGGAGAAAGGGAAGGAATTTTTCCTCATAGTGGTTAAAAGTAGATAAATTCAGATGGTCCTGGAATGGGAGGGTTTAATAAATGGTAAATCAGCAGAGTGATCTGGCACAATTGCAAAGGTGACTTTGGAAGAGTTTCTCATTTTGGTTTCAGATGACTTTCATTTTTTTTCTATTCACATGCCTTGATGGATCAAAATTTGCAGCATTTTCAGTAATCAATATGCTTTTTTTTTCTCTCTAATAGGGGCTTCTCTTGAGAAAAGAATTTTGTTTTGTAAACATTATTTGTCTGACTCTGACTACATGTTTCCATTCCCCTTGCAGAGGCACAGCCATAGCTGGAATTGTTTTCGGCGTAGTATTTATAATGGAGTGCTTGCTGGGATTGCCATTTGCACATGCATGTGCATGAAGAGCAGCCATGTGACTCGGGTAGGGGTTATCAGAACGATGCATGTCAACACCAACACATACCCAGGTAAGGAAGCAAAGTGACAGCCCTGGAAGAGTGGCTGTGCTCATGGCAGGAGTGTTATCCTTGGGTAGTTATGGCTCCACAGTAAATGGGGAATGTGACTACAGCAGGAGGCTCTTCTCAGTCCAGAGGGGAACAGCACTGCTTCTGCTGAGAAAGGCAGGACAGCTCACCGTGCAGTGTCTGGCAGCACAGCTCTGCCTGGGCAGGTTTATTCAGCTGCTGAGTGGGCTAAGCAGATCTGGCCAGGTGACACACTTCATAACTGCGTCGCTCACGGTGCCTGCAGGTGCGTGTCAAGTCCTTGCTCAGGGCAGTGCTGCATTGTGCAGGACAAACCTTCTCCCTGTGCCGGAGGCTCTCTGACAATAGATCAGTTGTTCTTCTTTTGTTTTCTGGTTTCTGTATTTGCTCTTGTTAATGTTCAGCCAGCTCCTTTGCATTGTCCAATATAACAGGGGCTAGGCATATCACAGAGAGAGGAAAACCTGGACAATACAGTCTGTGGACTATGGTGCAAAGGCTTTGAGAGGTGATGTGGAGTCTAATGCAACCTGAGCTGATTGGTTTTTGGATAGAGCTCAGAAGCACTGCTGGATGCTGCAGGATCCCAGGTAACTTCTGCAAAAGCACACAGGCATCTCTGCAGGGTGTTCTGTAGTGTGTGTCCCAGGAGGGACTGCTGGCTAGGATGAAGTGCTGGATCTCTGCATCCACCTGGTACCATGCCTGAACTGGAACTTGGAATATGAATTAGGACCATGGTTATATGTCGATGCTGAGAAAGTTTTTAGCTAGGAAAACCTCAGCTCTCCAGTGTTTTGTGAGAACTCTTTCTTTCCCATATACTCTAGCCAAAATATTAATATTGTTTTGTAAACTCCTTGCACCTGCACACTGTTTTTCTCAGAGAATATTTCGGAAAATATTCGGAGAATTTCGGAGAATATTTAGGAAAACGTCTTTCTGCTACGTGGTAGCTTTTTGGATCAGTCCCTTAGGGGGTGGCTAGTCCACAGAACTAATGGGTTTGTGACACTTAGCATGTTTCGTGATCTATCTTATAAAAACCCTTTTGAAAATTAGTAAAGCGCAGATTTTCTGTCATATTTCCATCTTGGAGTCAGTATGGTTTTTCTACGTGTCCGTCTATGAACTGCGACAGTTATAGAATCTTAGAATGCCTTGGGTTTGAGGGGACCTCGGAGATGATCTAGCCAGCCCAGGCAGGGACATGGTGCAGAGGCCATGTTTGTGCCTTGGTCAAAGTTAGCTGAGTGTTGGATGGGCTCAGTGCAGGCTTGTCTGTGGGATAAAATTGTTTTGATGTAATGTTTATTTAGGTGCAGGCAGCAGCAGGGAGGGGTCTAAGCCAGAGTTGTCACAGGGTCTGGAGCATCCCAGGGGACAGTAGAGACCCCTTGTGCGCCTGGGGCTGTGCAGTTGTGTCCTAAGTGAGTGCAAGCTGGTACATAGGGTGATATATGAGCCAGCTTGGTATAGAGCCACCCACTGCACCATGCTTCTCAACTTGCACTACTTTAGGAGCATCAAAGGTCGTGGCACCAAACCAGCTGGGGGGGGTCTACAAGGCTCATTTGCCTTGATTCTGCACCTACCATGTGAAACAGGCCACACAGTTGAAGTGAAAAGCAAACCCTGGATGCAGAATAATGGTGTTTATGCAATTTAGTGACTTTGTTAATTACAAATCCAGGAGCAATTGCCTTGGGATAACTTTGGGAGCTCATTGTAATAAAATGCAAATGTGTTTCATGCATGAAGCCTTGTCATCCCACTCTTAGAGATCCCCTGCCTTTATATTCCCTCCTGTTGCAAAGGTTGCAGCAAACCTCAGGTGCACTATGTATACTTATAGGCAAGCTATGCGATATTGTTACGTATTTCTTTATCATACTAGTCTCTCTTTTTTTAATGTCTCTTTTCTCCCTCACACCCTTATGTTCCAGTTAGACTGAAAGCATCTATAATCATCCTTATCATTTCACCATTGTTTTGCATAGAGAGATGTGTATGAAAGCAAATGTCACTACTCTCAACTGTGAATTGCTGAAGAGCTACTTCAAAAACGAGTAGTTCCTGAAAGCTGTAAAAACAAAATGAAAACTCCAGGGCTGGAACCTTTTCCTGCCCAAGTCTGCTCCTGCAATGACTCACCCTTACTCTCAATCTAGGCAGTTTAACAGCTACACGTTCAAGGTCTCTGGTGTAAACATCAATCTGAGTAGTTCTTCCTCTTAGCAGCAGCAGCAGCAGATTTTGGAGGATGGGGAAGCTCGGAGATATTTCCTGTGTTCCCTGCTGTCATGAACACTTCTGGAGTGATGACTGACCTGGTTTGCCTGCATGGCTTGTGGCCAACACTGCCCCCTCATTGCCTGTTTTGCACAGGAGCAGCAAGTGTGGGGATGCTCTTCCTTCTGCCTCAGCCACAGCAGCAGCTCAGTGTTTAAGAGAGCAGGGCATGCTTTTCATGACACTCTGAGATTTGAGTCTCTTTCCCCCATCACAAACATCCTAGGTTTCTGCTTCCACTCTATGGCAGTGCTATTTCACTGCCAGTCTGCCTGAGACATCTGCAGACGGGACAGGAAAGGATCTGGGGTGACATAAATGGAGACATGAGCAGACTCTGGACCTTAAAATTTGTAGAAACTACTCTACTTGGATGTTGATACAGAGCCTTTAGTTCCTACCATGCCATCATTTTGCAGCACATACTCTCTCTTTAGTCACTGAATGAATCCTTTTTCTTTAAAGTTATTAGAAGTAGTTGAGAAAAAGTTTTCAGCTATTTCTGAATACTTTTCTTGTATCCTAAATGCCTAACCCAGTTTACGAATACAGGGTTCTCCTCAGATGTCTCCATTGGTATGAACAAGGTAAAAGCTTTGTTCTTCCTCAGCCCAAGCTATGGTAAGAAATCTTGGGCATTTGCCCTGAGAGGCGTGATGCTGCTGTGTTTGCCATGGTGTGGCACATCACACACCTAGAGATCCAGAAGGTGTTTGAGGTGTCTGTGGAGATGAAGAACCCTGATTGCTGTAATTTTGACATGACATAAATTCCTGTTGCTGCTGAAGGAGGTGGAAGGGAATGGATCTGATAAACACCCATGTTGGGGAAATTCGGGATGTGCAGGGAGGAGGGGAAGCAGGACAGACACTTGATGCAAGTAATAGCAAGCTTCCCCTTTATTGTTTACATTACACTACTCTTATGCCTTCCTGCTGCTGCTGTTTATGCAATCACGCATGACCCGATTGGGTCTCCCGGATTGTCCACACGCCTTGCATGCACCTTTCAGAGACCCTGATTGGTTCCAGTCCGGGATGGTGCAGTCCCTCTTTGTTTACTTTCTTGCTGTCTTGTTATCTCATTCTTCAGACCGCTTCTCTCCTGATTTAGAACAGCTTACAGTTCTCTAACCTGGACGAATTCCTGAGGTCTCAGATAGTGTTAGCTAAAGACAACTTGGCTGGGGCCCGTAACAGGATTCAAATGCCTCACAACACACCCAGCCTTTTTTTCCCCGACAAAGTTTAACTCTGCCACATTTGCCTGGTATCACCTGCCATACAGGCATTCACACACTGTTACTGGCAGAGCCTGTTGTTGGGCACACAACTAAGGAGTGAAGGAAAGGACAATAAACAATGACTCACATGGATATAAATTGACTGGGAAAAAAAAAAAAAAGAGAATGCATTGTCAGGAGGTTTTATATCAGTTGCATGCAAGTCTGGATATCAGCAAGGAAATACTTGAAGGCTGCATCTGAAAAACAGGTTTTAACTCAGTCTTTTTTCTTCTCCCATTTCAGTGGCTCCACCACCATACAGTTATGAATATGAAATGGAGTACTGAGCTGACCTACCTCCACCTTACACTCCAGCCTCACAGACTGTGATACAGTATTCCCCACCCCCTCCATATCCTGGATATTCAGGGAAATAATTAACATGGCTTCACATGGATATCGACTGCCTGTTGAAACAGCCAGCACTGTTGGGACAATGTTTATTGGCTCAGGGACAAATAGGTTTGGTTTTTGCATCAACACATGTAGCCAGGTGTTGAAATAACTTGGAAAGGTTGCCAAGGCTCAGGATGAGTAAAACTGCTGTCCACTCTGGACCATAATGTTTCATGATTAAACAACGTGACCAAAGAAACAGTTCCATTAAGTTAGTGTCTGATGAGTAGCACTTAACACCAGTTCTTAGCTTTAGCTGCGGCGCATGGAAGTGGGACTCTGCCCACGTGGGAATGTGTAAGTGTTGCAAATGGTTCAACAAACCGTTTCAAAAGCCCAAGAGCCAGCTGCTGCGGGTTATTCTGGGCGAAAATTGCAACTGTTGTCTTGAGGTAACTGCTATGCCTGTCATTGAAATGAGGGCAATAGGGAAGAGCAAGGAAGACTGAAACTGTTTTCCATTTCTACTGCCAGCTGCTAATACCCAAAGATCATTGTGCATATTGGTCTGACAATCATGTTACAAGGAGAAGTGCTCTTAGAGGTTTTTTTTTAGTAACTAAAAAATGATGGGTATTATTTTTGGCCAAGTGCAGATTTTTTAAGTGCCTATTTTTAAGCCGTTTGTGACTAGTTTATGAATTAAAATGTTAACATAAGGAGAATTTTTGTACATTAAATACACTAATTTATAGCTGATTAACTTTTACTTGGACATTAATACTCTATACATTGGAAGTATGCTAAAATGCCTTTTGTATCAGCAAATGATACTTTGATTTTAGTATAAAAATACTGAATCAGCAAAACTCACATGTAGGAGAAGAAATGCAAAACAAATATTAAAACATCATACATTTGACTTCAGTTCAATTGCATAAAACCAGGGTTTTAAAATCATATTATTTACCGGTAATGATGATGTTCAGGCCTTAGCAAAGGTATGAGGGTAGAGACTGTGAGCATCTGATTACTTTTAAATGTTGTCTTGGGCATTTTAAAACTTTGAGTCACCAAGTAATACTTTTTGCATTTGTCATGCATGTTGTTCAACCTTAGTCTCTACTATATGCAGTCTAGATCATTATGATTTAAAATGTTCCATGTACTTATGAAGATAAATGTAATTCTGCAGCAGCTATTTGACTTCAGAATAGAGTATTTCATTACCTAAAGCATCATCTTTCAGCATTAAGACTCTTATTTTTCTAGGGTTTATATACAAACCACAGGGAGTGGGTCCCCTCAAGGATTTACAAGTACTGATTGCTCTTAGTTTGAGTTGGGTGTCTGAGCAGTTTGAGAGTGCTACAGTTGTGGCATCAACTTTAGGTTACTGCTGATTCATGGAGATAAGAATGCATTTAAAGATTTTTCAGTGTAGCCTTTATCTTCTTTTCAAGTGTATCCATGTAGTAACAAAAAAGCAGCTTGCAAAAAGGAAATACTGTATACCAGTGAAATCAACCTCTCATCCCCCCCCCCCCTCCCCCCCGGTATGGTGGTTTTGGTATTCAGTACTGATTCAGGGAAGAAATGAAGCAACCTCTAACTGAGCATAAAATTTATTCAGAGGCATTCTTGGAACAAGACCTTACTTGACTGTTCTTGGTCAGATTTTGCAGTTGCATTTGTCCTTTCCAGGCTGCCTAAACTTACCCCTTGAAACTCCACTTTGAAGTGCAAATGGCCTCAGTCCCTGCTATTTTAAGTTCAGAAGATCTGTGTTGTGGCCATTGAGTCCAGAAGCTACCAAGGTGCTTGTGACCCAGTCAGAGGAAAAACTGAGCTATATCTCAGATGTTTGGTTGCTGCTGTTTCATTGGAGTCTTCTCTGAGAAAGGAGAGATACATTCTCATTTCTATTTTGCTGTTCAGAGGTGACAAGTCCTGAACTGGCTTATCCTTGCTATTACTTCTGCTCTGGGTACATCCTGTGACATTTCAGCTGTTACCCTGACCTCTCAAGAGATCCCAGTTGAAATCCTCCCATGAAGAGCAATCGTCTGTGTGTGGTGTTTTGGCAGTCCCTACTCAAAACCACATGCTGGGGTATTGATGTGTCTGCCAACATGGTGACCAGCATGAAGAACAGAATAAACATAGCTTTTCCTGCAGAGAACCCAGTTCCTACTGCATCATTCTGTGGTAGTACCTCAGCACTTTCTAGTTGATCTGGATAATAATTTGGTGCCAAAAAGTTACCTATACATAATGAGTATTGTCACTGTCCCATTCCCATATTTCATTTCTTTGTGCTGAACACAGAGACACACAAATCAAAGAGATGTTTGTATTTGATTAATCTAGTCTTCTGAAAAATACAGAGAAAGAAAACTATCCTATAGATTATAAATCCTCCCCTAGAGAAAGAATTTCTCCACCTGTGACATTTGTCAGAACAAGTTAGGAAAGAGATTTCTCACATAAAAAGGAATTTCTGGAAAATGACTAAAAGTCTTTGATCACAGAGTTTTCTGTTTTCCAGCTTTGCAATTACATGTTTCCTCTGATGATGTTGCATAAAGGACATAGTGACCAAAGTACCTACAAAATTTACATGACTTATTTGAGGGAAAATGGTGGAAATGGGAAGCTGAGAATTTAGTAGTGCTCAAGAGCTATTCGCCATTAAAACAATGCTGGGAATGTTCATTTTTGTATAGTTAATATTCTGCAGATCCACATATGCTGGAGTATGCCAGACCATAATTTTAATCTCAAAGGACAACATGTCTTTTCCTTGCTAAGGGTGTAAAATATAAGGGCATTGCTCTTTCATCAAACCAGGCAAAACTAGTGTAGAGTAGCCTAAAAGAGGTGATGATTGCATTGAAAAGAAGTGAGAGAAACTGAGAGTAGGATAGAGTCTGAGAGATTTATGAAACAAAGAACAGAACAAATAAAGTTGCAATGAAACAAATGGAAGCATTTATCAATAGTAAAGTTTTATTATTTGAGTTGAGTTGAAAAAAATGAAGTGTTCCAATACCTGAAGGGGCTGCAAGAAGACTGGAGTGGCATTTGTAAATACAAGACCATGTAGGTGAAAAGGGGGAATGGTTTCAGAGGATAGAGGTAGATTGCATACTAGGAAGAAATTTCTCCCTGTGTGGATGGTTAGACACTGGCACAGGTTGCCTATTGAAGTTGTAGATGCCCCATCTCTGGAATTGTCCAAGGCCAGCTTGGAGGGCTTTGAGCAACCTGGGCTAGTGGAAGGTGTCTCTGCCCATGGCAGTGGGATGGAACAGCATGATTTCTAAGGTCCTTTCCAACCCAAACCACTCTGTGGTGCCATGATTCTTTGTGTGTAAAGAACATCTCCATATTCAAACTTCTGCCTTGCAGAAATTGCCAGCCAGTGGTCATTTATTCTGTTTCATATGAATAGCTTGCAGATGAGTGCATTAGTACCAAGAGTCTTTACTTAGTCACACTGACTTTTTTCAGTCTCATGCCATACATTGTACTGTAAAGTAAGAAAAAAAAAACAAAAAACCAAAGCTGAAAATGTAACCTATAGCTGAGAAAGGCCAGAGGATCCTTTGCTTCTCTCACTTGGCAGTGGATATTAGCACAAATTTGGTTGGTGAATGTAGCATTGTCCTGGGCAGTTTGTAGACTTAGACCAAATGCTGCTGGTTTTCTTGTGGTCTCAGGTTGCCCTGTCTTTGGTTCATGATTTCTAGACTGCACTGGGAAAGCAGACAGTGAAGGTCTCCATGTGAGGAGTTTAGGGCCTGGTCCCATGAGCCTTTCTCCTTGGTTTCCTAGTTTAGCACGTTAGATGCTCTGCCTGGTTGCAGGATGTCTGTCAGGGATTGGGAGCAGCAGGAGTTGCAGGTGCATACAAGGGCATATGCTTGCACATGCTTTGATGCCAGTCCTGTTTTGTGGAGGAAAAAAAAAAATCAGTGTTATGTTTATTTAGTCATTTATGAGGGATATTTCAAGCCATGATGCATTTCACAAACCTGATTTAATCTGGCATTTCTTTAACTTTCCCCCCGCCCCCCACCCCAGGAAGAGTTACTTCAAAACCAGTTCTCTCTTTGACAGTCTACTGCTTCTAGGGTATATGCCAAACAGCAGGAGATGCCTGTTAAAGAGCCTGTTAAGATTTGGGAGACTTTACAAATTAGGTAATGATCAGTTGGAGGAGTTAGAAGGCCAAGGCAAAGCCAGGGGAAGTTAATGTGGTAGGCTGCCATTGCCTAAACTATATATGATGATGAAAGGATCATTAATGTTATTATAAGCAGTTATTAATTAATGGAAAATGTAACAATTTGCTTTTTTACTGTTGGTAGCTTTGAAAGATGCAGTTTTACCTGTGTAGTACAGTAGACTGAATTTTCAGTAGTACCAAAATGAAAAGATTAGTTTGCTTCATAAAGCACCTTGATATTAAGTGTTCTTGATATAGTAGAAATAGTCTTTCAATTTATAGAAAATGTTCTCAAGACCATTTGTGAAATAACAGTGATAGTTTTTTGGATGTAAGGGGATAGTTCACAAAGCACTGAAGGCTATCTATTAGAATAGTAAAAATTTGGCCTTTCTGTATTCACTTTCATCCTGGTGTTACAAGCCAGTTTAACACAGAAGACCAGAGGAAGCTGTTTTATTCTCTGTGAATAAAACAGATCAAACCCAGAGAGGTATGAAATATACCCAAAAAACATGATTAAAACCAAATTAGATTAGATGTTGGTCCCAAAAACTTGATATATTTTATTTAATAGTAAAAGAGGCAAAGAGAAAGAAAAAGAAAATAAAGAAATAGAAAAAGAGGTGTGAGTGGGTGGGGGGGACAAGGGAGAAAATGACAAGGTTTAGGTAGAAACATATCACCCTTCTGAGGGTCCCAATAATGTCTTGTTGCTTCCCTCCATCTGGTCTTCTTAGTGGTGAGGGTCCCCCACTGCTGAAAAGTGTAGAATTTTGTGGATTAATACATGTTTGGGCC
>VXAC01001220.1:0-83108 GCA_013399225.1 Rhipidura dahli | reverse complement strand
ATGTATTCTTTTCTTCATCAATGAGTAGTGGAGGTCAGAAGGCCATTCAGGGTGTGGTGGTCTCTGCAGCTTTTATAATACACTTTTGCTATAACAGCCAAAGGTCTTTCATGAAGATGTTTTATCTGTAAATTACAACACTCAGTCTCTGACAGTGGTGACCTACTGTGGGAAAGCCAGAAGAGTGCAAGAAAACCCTTCTATTAAACAATAGAAGGGGAAAACCAGCAACTTCTCCACACCTGTTATTTTTCTGAATGCTCGAATGCTTATGCTATAGGTAGGCAGTGGGGGTATATTGAAGTTAATAACAGCCAATGAGTCTAGCAGTAGTAGTTTAGCAGCCAATGACTGTGTAACACAAATGGTAACATACAAAGAGTTTCCACTCTTTATTGAGAATGAGAAAATTTAAAAAAAAAAGAGCATTAAGTGATTTGATATACCATCAGCTTGAGTAAGCTGCAAGACAAGACCTCACCTATAGTTTAAATATAAGAAATTGCCCATGTCACTTCATGAATTTGGCTATTTGGTTTAAGTGATTTGACAAGATCATTTTTTCTGCTCTAGGTGACAGAAGATTATTTGTAATTATTTGAATTATTTTGTAATTTTATAAATACATATATATAATTTATTACTGGGCATGGGGGCAAGACTGGAACTCATGAAACCCCAACATCTAGGAAAAAGTTTGATTTCAAAACTTTTGGAAAAAAGAGGGTTTTTTCTAAGATAAATGTCATTAAATAACGTAATGGATCAAATCTAGATTTACCCTCAAGTACAGAGCACCTTGTTCTATGGTTGGAAGAGCACAGAGATTTTCCAGTAGATAAAGCAGAGAAATATGTGTATGTTAGCTACCTAAAACTGTTGCAGGTTTTAGTTCTTTAAACAGAAACGTAGAGTCCAGTTTAGAAAGGAGACATCATTTTTTCTGTGCAGGGTGCAAGGTGGAGGTTTCTACAAATTAAGCAGACCACAGGGTAAAAAGTTACATTTTTTGTACAGTAAAATTTAATGAGACCAAACCATCTATTACATATTCTCCACCTGCCTATTGTGGAGAGTTTACCTATCATTATCTATTTATTGAGAGATAGAATCTTCTGCAGTGCTTGAAAAACAGATTTCTACGTTATGCAACTTCTACTGTCAAATTAATCAGATATCTGTTATGCTTACAAAAGGTGAAAAAAATTCATCCTGGGACCACATAATTCAACTTGAAGACATCAAAATCAGGAAAAGCATAAGCTCCCCCTCTTGCATTACCCTTTTCCCCTCAAAAATTGGTATCCATTGCAGTATTGTAAGGATTTAAATTTAAACACATAATGAGCATCAAAAAATGCTGAAAAAATACTTTAAAATTTTAAAATTGTCTGAAAAAAAAGTAAATGCTCATCAATGTAGTATTTAAAAGATTTTCTAAATTTAATAAAAACATAGAATTTATTTTCCCAAGTCAATCACATTCATGCCCATTTTATTCAATACTCTATGCCTAAAAGATGTTACTGTTCAATCACAGGAAAGTAAATCAGCAGCTGTTCTCCAAAGAATGGAATCTTTATTTATAAATCCTTGTTTATTTGAAGAGATCATAAATCCTTCTTTTATGACACTGATATGGGTCACAGCCCACAGAAGATATGGAAGATTCTGCTAACTCAGCTTGAATTGTACTCCCATGTGGAGATAGAAGACTATTTCCCACAGTAGTGAGAATAAAGTAGTCATCTAGACAGTTTAAAAGTCAGAGATGATATTGAGATATATCTTTATAGAAAATGTTAAAAGTAAAGAGACAATGAGTGATTTTTCACATATTAAAACTGTCTGTGTAACTGTGCCTGTTAAATAAAGTTAGAAATTAGGACATTAGTAGAAGTTACAAGTTATAAAGGTGAGAAAAAAATTGTTTAGAGATGTTTAAGAAGTTGAAGAGTTTAGTGTTGAGTAAAAGAACAGAAGTTATGGAATTAAAAGAAATTGTTTAGAAGTGTTTAAGAAGTTGAATTGTTTAGTGTCAAAATAAAAGGAATTAAAGGAGTAAGCTAAAAAGCAGCTAAGAAAACCCCGAGTACCCTAACCAGATGTAACCCTTTAGTTCAATATTTATGTACATTCAGGAAATCTTTTATTTCTATGACTTGTACATAGTTTTTATGTTTAAACCTCAATGTCTAATTATCTCTAAGCCCATCACCCAGCCCAATATTAAAGGCACACTGCACCACCCGATCTAAAATTAGAAGTAAATCCGTTAACTTCATCTCTCCGCCTCCCCTAAGGAGAATACTAATGAGGGCCTTCCCGCCTTTGCAAATTACCCCTAGACGACTATCCATCTATTGGCAGGGAGGTCCCCCTCATTAATTAGTATCCCCAATCGTTAGTCAGCAAGGAGGCTGAGATATTAATGTGGACCAACCCATCCAAAACCATATAAAAATCCAAGTTCAGCCAGCCCTCCGGGCTGGGCTTCTTTGCCACCAACGTCAGCAGATGTGGGGCTGTGCAGAGTGCCTAGTGTCTCTTCTCCTGACTAGCAGTGAGATAGAGACTGGGTCGGGTGTTGGGCCTCTTCCCCATTTTATGGGCTTATGATTAAAATCTTTTGAACTTGAGGCTAGCTCGAGTTTGCCACCCAGACCTAGAAATCTCCAACCTCCGGCCGCCAGCAGGTGGCCGAAGGGGTCTTATCACCATCCCGGGATTGTCTTTTTTTGTGTTTTTGCTCTTCTTCTGTTTCCTTAGGGATATTCCGGACCTTGCGTGGGTCACTCAATAAAACCATCCTGCTTCGAACCCACGAAGGAGAATTGTCTCGTTTTTGACAGAAAAAAAATATCTAAATGGGGAATTGTGCAACACTTCCTCAAAATATGCAGGAAGTAATAGCTGACACTTTTCAACAAAAAAATCCAAGAGCAGAACAGTTAATTGAAAAGCAACTTACAGCTGGCTTACTGCAAGCAAGTATTTTAATTTTTTATTTTTTGGAAAATATCTTAATGAGGAATGGCAGTTACTGAGAAACATGGTTAACCAGCTTGTTTCTCCTTCACCTTTCAGTGTGATTTCCCAATATTGACTCTTGATCTGCCTTCTGAGGTATTCGGAGTGGGGAGTAGGTGGGAAGGGACCTCCACTTTTCTTCTAAATGAGTCTTGCAGTGCATTTATCTGTACGAGTGCTCCACTCCTGGCAGGTCACTTCTGCTAGAGGGAAAACTGGTTGTAGCAGATATGGGGCAGCCCTTGCATGAAAGCCCAGTGGGACACATGTAAACAGTGGGCATTTTGTCACTGCTTTCCTGGAGAAAACAACAGCTTGAATTTCATTTTTAATGCTGTTGTGGCATTTGTCTCAATATCTAAATTCCAAATTGTCCTCAGGACTGGGTAGAGGAATGGAGACAGGATAGCCTATTCATAGTTGAAATTACATAGGGCAGCTCATCATAATGGATGTAAGAGCATTGTCTACATTGTTGTACAATTACAATAATTACAGTTTAAGCCATTCTTCCTTACTCCTGCTGTAAATGAAGATTTCTTCATGGCTTGCTTTCAGCAGACCCAAGGCCACAGAGCCTCAAAACAATTGTGTTAGTAACTAAAGAAGTGGCAGCTTTGAAGCTGCTTACAATAAAGGGATCATGCATGAAGCAACTCCTTTTCTTAACTCTGACACATCACTGCCCTCTAACATCTTTGCAACAATGCTTAAGATATCTCTGGTTTTCTAAGGTATCACAATGTCTCTTGTTTTGCTTCCTATTAGTTGTGGGGGCTGGTGGGCCTGCTGGACAAGGAATGAAGGGAGTCCTATGGTGGGACAAATCCTAGGATCCTTTCCAGCTTATGGTGACTGAAAAAGCTTCCCCCAGAATGCTCTGTTCTGTTATGTTGATGTACCGCAGCTCTGCTTCCCTGCTTGGCTCCATTGGCCTCCACAGCCCTTGTTACCTTATACGCCCTCACAGCTTCCCCAATGGCTCCCATTCCCCAATTCTGCCTGTGTACCACCACCATGACCTCAGATCATTGGTCTCTGATACTCTCTTCACTCCCCTATATAACCCTGGACCCCCCATTGTTCTCCTCCTAATTGTCTGGAAACTTGCACAAATGTTGCTGGAATAAAATCTCTCTGTGGAACCCCATGCAAAACCCTTCCTTGTCAGGCTGTTTTGCCAGCTATCTGGTGTGTGTGTGTGTACGTGTGTGTGCAAGTGTGGTGCACTTGCATCGAGCAGCTACCTACTTGGAGGTACTTTTGGGAAGGTTGTGGCACTTTACCATCCATTACCACCATGACAATTAGTCTTTTTCTACTTTGTGATAAATGGCTTAACAGTCCTATTTCACTATCACACTTGAAAACTTTGTAACATTGCTGGTACTCTACCAAGGAATTCTTTTGCTTTGTTGTGAGAGTGAAGAAACAGGATTATCCACAATGTTTGAAATCATAAATAGAAAAAAATAACAATAAATCTATTTTGGTAGTGATTTTTATTTCTGACCAGTCATCATTCTAGTACTTAGAAGGAGAAGATTTATTGTAAGTTAATAATCTTCATCTAATAATAAGGAAAAGAACTAAGACAAGACTGATTTCAGGAATTTTAAACTTAGTAATAAAAACAATGAAAGCCATTAGGAAACCAGAAAATGAAATCAATTTAACTTTAATTCTTCCACAAAATTAATTGATATGTTCTAGGTGTAAAGATTAGTAAAATCTACAGTTGTGAATAGATTTCACAAAGTAAAGAAGCTCTGTTTAATCCAGAAAATTTATTTCGCTCCATGGCTTTTTCCATGGTATTTTCTTCTGTTTATCCTACTGTTGGCCTTCACCTTTGGTCAGAAGTAAATGCAAGCAAGTAATTGTGTTTGATTTGATTGCAGTGGCTCTCTCCATGAATTGCAAACTGCAGCGTTATCTGTGTTGCCTGTAAGAATTTTTCTGAAACTTATTCAGCTACTTCCTTCTTTGCCTCTAGGTCTCAAATTTGTTTTGAAATGCATTTCTATTACAGTGAGGACACAATTCATTCCAGCACCTGACCTCCATCCATCATGATTATAAACCTAAAACCGTAAACTTTTGTTCCTGACACTTCCTGCTGTTCCTGTAATTGTCACAGGTAGGGACTTAAGCTCTCCTTCTCCCAGTTCTCATTACAGTCTTTGTCATGAAAAGATGAGACATCAAAGTATTTCGTTCCTTATTCACAGCTCAACCGAGTTACAAAACAATAAAGTGATCTACAGTGATATGTACTATGACAGTCTAAAGAGCTACACAGCTGTGTGGACATTATTTGCTTCTGAAAATCAGGCACCTAACCTCTTTAGTGCCTAACTCCAAATAAATAAAACATTGTAAGCAACAGTCACACAGGTTTGGTAAAATGTTTCCTGATTAAAAGACTTGTTGGAGACTAGAATGTAGAGAACAACCCTCTCCCTCTTGTGGAACCTGTTGTGAAGCCTATTGTGAAACCTGTTGTAAAACCTGTTATGAAACCTGGTGGGAGGGAATTGCCCACCCTGGACAACCTGTACTTTGACCTACATCCATGGAGAAAACTCCCAACTCTCTGGGAGACTTTAGGACCTACTGCAGTCTAAGTTAGGTGATAAAAATGGTATGCAAAATGTCACAGGGTGAAAAGGTGGAGGGTTTTAGGATTGTTATTATAGTGAGTTAATAAGATATAAGAATTAAGATGGTGGCATGATGCAGTTAAAATTCTTTATTTCCTCCTTCTTCCCGGAATCCATGTTTTGCTGTGGGATCATTGATTGGGTTTTGCCGCAGTTCTGGTGAGTGAATAGACCTGGTTCATAGACATTGGATTAAATGTGTAAATAATGTGTTACATGATAAATGGTATAAAAATAAGTGCAGGAAGACGAGAACCATCACTTCTTCATTTCTGCCTTTAGCTTAACTGCTGTCCTGCCTCTTGCTTTTGTTTATGTCTGTATTGCTGATACGATGTAATAAACAGCAAATCCAGCAATACTGTTTCCTCTTTTTTGGCACACGAGTAGTTAAGTCTTATGTTAGGACTGTAGACAAGGCCAGCCTTAACAAGACTTATGAATTTGTATGTTTAAATGAAAAGTAGACTATCTAGAAATGAAAATAGGACAAATAATCAGGTCAAACTCACAAAGCTAATAAAGAGATTAATAGGTTATTTCTAGAAAATTTGATCTGCAGGTACCTTGGAGCATGAGTGCATTGTAGGCAAAACTGGAAAAATAAATGGAAATTATATCTAAATTAAATTCTGAATTTATATTCACTTTAAAATTCATGTTACAGAAAACCTTCAGAACAAACCAAATATTTTCATTTCAAGAGAAGAGCCATGCTGATCTGGCTAATTGTTCTCTGTGAGACAGGCGGTTTTGATCACTGTGATGTGTGAAGCTATGTCTAGACCACACAATCTATGTAAAAAGAACCATAGCCTCATACATTAATTGGTTAGATCAGGGACATGGTTAAAATGCCTATTCTCTGGGTCTCATATCAATATTTCTCTCTTTTGGAAATAGAGGATCAGAGAGGAAGTGATGGTATGTACTAGGGCTGTGGCTGTTGCTTACAGTCGTATAAGAAATCCCCATTTTTAGTTTTTTCACAACTCTTCTATATCCTTCATGTACAAGACCCTTTTCTGATTCACTTCTACTTGGAATCACATTTTTCTCTTAATATCAGCTGCTTCCAAACAGAATAACTCATCAAACCTCACAGCTACTTCCTGGTTTCCTGTCACAAAATGTGACTTGTGGATAAAGAAATCAGGTATCTGTAAATAAATAACTTTATTTCTAGAAGGAGCAGCAAAGCTGCAGTTGTATAAATTATACACAGTATAATTATTCAAAATTTAGTTATTTTTTCTTATTAATATTTTATGAAAAGTAATGAATCCTAGGGTTTGTTGGGTTTTTTTTCTTTTTTTTCTGTAGTATCACCTCCTAACTTAGCATTCTTTCAGTATTTCAGCTTCTAGCCTTGGCAAAACAGCTGGATAACTTTATCTAAAGCCTGAAATTAACTTTGTCATAGCAATTAGCTTGGGTGTTGTCCCAGTCCACCAGATGCTTTATCTGGATCTATTGTATGGATTCACTCGTTAATTTCCTAAACATCCTTCCAGTATGCTAAATAAATCACACAAAAGTAAATTCCCAAATACCCCAATATAACTCTACAGTAATCCAATAACTAATATTTGTACAGAGTCAATGAATTCTCATTTATGTGCATCATGTTCCTTAATACATCCGTGTGGGATTTGTTGTACGTAACTGACATCCTCAGCATTTTTGTTAGCAAGAAAGATGTTTCACTGAATTTGGTATACCTGACATTAGGCAGAATGAGGTTTCAACTGTCCAACAGTCAACTGTCTTCTCTTTCTAGTTTGATATTCCCACTCTCACCTGCACAAAATTTCAAAAGCTTGTTAGCACAGTTTAAGCATGCCAGTTTCTTGCAGCCGGGAATGCATGGCATACCTTAGTTAGTACCCCATCCAGACATCTTGGGAATTCTTATCCCGGATGAGTGTGCTTACAGCCAGGCAGACCGTAACCCAGCTTTCAGTATGTATACAAAAAGGGCTCAGAATCAGTCCTTCAACATTAAAACCAGGGACTCTTTACCCTCTTGTCCCCATGGGCCATATTTCTGGGAGCTGCAATCAAAAGCAGAATGAACCAGCTGTAAAAAATATTTTTTAATCTGAATAAATTGAGATTCTTTATATATAAGTCTGTCAAGAGTACATTAGAGTGTTACCTTGCATTCATATGTGTTTTCCTTTTTACAGTGGGGTGATCTATTTGTCAAGGGGACAAAATAGCTCATCTAGAAGCCTCATCATCCCAGAATCAAACTTCTGCATGTTTTAATTTAATTAAAACATACTCAATTCTATCACAGATCTAGTGTCATGCTCTTGATGGGACAGATTTGCCATTCATAGACAGTGAAATATGACAGCAGCATTTACTGGTGTTTCTCAGATTGTAACCTTCACAGTAGCAGATGAGGTAGAAGAATAATAATGATAACAAACAAACATTTTTGACCATGGAGGAACTAACTTAACTCTTAAGTTCTGCTATGTATTTCAAACTAATATAAAGTGATCATTCATCAGAACTCAACCACAGGATGTCAAAGAACTTTTTGTGCACATAACTTTGAACCCCCCAAATATGTTAGCTATCTTGGAATTTAATCCAAGCTTTTTTTGAAATCTCAGCTGTGTATCTCATAGATAAGTTTTAATTTTATGTATGCAAAACACTATTTGTCCAAACAAGTAGAGTTAAGATAATTTGTTCAACCATAGTAGCTCCAAGAATAAATGTGTCATATTTCATTCACATTTTTTCAGCTACATCTATCACACTTATGAATTAATATAGTAATCCTAAGGTACATTACGAGAATTCTGCCACTGGAACCTTTATAAGAAATATTATTGTCTGCATATTCCATAAAAATGTTTGGAAAAATATTTTCAATAGTTAGTGTTTAAAAAAAAGAAAAAGGGGAAAAAAAGGTTCTGCAGTTGGCCATAAAATAAACTATTCTGGATTTGTTGCATTTTCTAACAAGGTTCTCATCATGAAAGGACCGTATCTGTACCCAGCACTCCTAACTGGATTTAACAAAAGGATGTACAAAATGTCAGGGTGTTTTTCGAGCCAGTAAAGCATGTTTATCCATATTGATGTTATGAGGCTTGGAACTATATAAAAATATATTGTTTCTCAACATGATGCAGTACCATTGGATAGACCTCCTTATGTCTCTCATGGCAGGTCTGAAAATGCAAATCAACTCCTGCAAGTACCAGAGAGATTATCTGTGTTCCTCCTCAGATGAAAATCCCACTTAATCAGATCAACTAGTTAGTCTACCTTCATCAGTTGTATTATCTGAGTTCTGAAGGTTTCAGTCATCCACCTAGAAATAGATCTGTTTTTCTCTTGAATTCTTTATACTATAACTGAAAGACAAAAATCTCCTGTGTATCTCCTAGTGGTTGACTAAAACGTTCTCAGATTCATTCTGGACCTTGGGACCTTCAAGTAACAACAAGCTTCTTTCAAATTGATATACACAGCTTGTGCAAACATCCCTGGTGATAATCAATGTCATTTATTAAAAATTATTCTTATAGTTTCCAGCGATATATCTCAGGAATCTATATGACAGGATGATTAGAATTCTCCATTCACCTTTGGTTCTCACCTTTGAGCAGTTTGAAATTCCCAGTTTTCTATTAAATACAGGGCAGTGACCAATGAAAACATCTGGGTGTATTTTCACAAACTCTAATCCTTCTGGCTGTTGTACTAATAGCAGTGAATTAGGAAGTGGTGGACCCCTTTCAAAATGAAATTGAACAGGATCATTTACAAGCTGCTGTAGTCCCATTTTTTTTTTCTTAGAACTAAGTCCAGAGAATTTAATTAATGTCAGCTCCCTATAATAATTAATTTAACCTTCAGAATAAGTCACTGACATTGATCAAACCTCCTCAGGTCTTGAAATTTAATGTTAATTTGGTAACAAGTATTTAGCATGAACTTTCTAGATAAGGGTCACGTCAACACTTTCTTGAACTGTGAGTATGCTTCTTTGAAATAGTATTCAGAGAAGCACCAATTCTGTGTTATAAAGACAATAAGCTATTTATTCCCATCAATTCCTATTAAATTTATTATCATGGTTTAGCAGTAAATAACAGTAATTAATATCTGACATTTATTAGCTATGGAATTTCTTAGAACATTACAAACCTTGATGCTCCTTAGGTCTTTACAGCCAGATCTTCACTGGAAGAGAAATTAAATTTCAGTCTATGCAAGAAGAAATAGCAGGAAGGGTTTAAGTAATGAGACCACATGTTAATTCATATTTTTAAACAGAAGACACTGTCATGAATCCATGGTCCTTATGATCAAATCTTTAACTACAAACTTAATCACTAGAGGAGACTGTAAGAGCAAATATACTGATTTGTAGAGGTCTCCAAAGGACATTTGTTAACTTTGCAAGACAAAATTGGTTCCTACATGCTCTGAGGAAATATCTGGAGTAAGGTTCTCCTGCCTGAAGGACAGCTGGAAAGGCCACATATGTAGCAAAGAGAAGTAAAGGCTTTTAGACACACTTTTTCTCCCTTATTCTCAGGAAGATATTATAGCATTGGATTATAGGGTAATATTGTCTGATCCTTTTAAAACAGGAATCAGTTCTCCTGCAGCAAACTCATGTTATAATAAGTTTTTATTTATATGTGGTTTTAAAAATTATTGGATGTTTGAAGAAGTAGTAAATTTTTATATGTTGCCAGATTTTAACAGGTTACATCCTGCTATGGCAAAAAAACCCCACTTTGGATATGTTTTAATCATATACTGGAAGACTATTTATGAAATAGGAAGGAGCAAGGTATTTATTTGCTGCCTGTAAGCTTTATCTATTCTTATTAATTGGAAGTTAAAAAAATGACAGAACAAATTTGGCAAAGATTGGACATTCAGATTCCTGTAGGAGGGCAGGGAGGTGAGGAATTTTTTCTTCTGAAAAAAAGATCTTTTACAAGTGAAGTGAAGCAGAATGGTATTGTCCTGAAAAAAAAGGTAAAAAAAAAAAAAGGGATAACGCCTCAAAAAAAAAAAGAAGAAAATTTTGATTCACAGCAGAATCTCAGCCATTTTTTTGTATGACATTTGTTTAAAACAGCCAAAATTCTAATTCTCATCTGAGATTTTTTTCACACTAGATTTATCAAGAAATATGACAATAAGTGAAACAAGCATTGCATTTTTCAAGCTCTAAATTTTCAAGAGACTGAGAAGTTTTAAATACACCAGTACTTAAAAAGTAAGGGGTTTTTTTGCCTTTGAAATGACAGTAAAATATGGGAAAATAGCTATTAGACTGTTAGGGAAGTCAGGGGAAAATTCTTTACTCCTATCTTTGAAGTGAGTATTAGAAGGAAAACATGTCAGTAAAAAATCAAACTGAACTAAAATGACAGCAATGAAAACCAAGAAAAAAAAATAAACAAACTACATTCAAAATAGTTTCATGTTTTGAAAATAAATCACAGGTGAAGAATTAAGTGAATCTACTGAATTAGTCATCTCTGAAGAAAAAATCAGTGGAAAATCTTTAAACACTTATGTACTATTCCTGTTAAACATCTTTCAAAACATGTGGCTCAGAAGGAAGGTTTGGGTAAAAGGTCCATGACAAAGTGAGTGAAATTAGAAATAACTTCTAATCAAACTACATGTGGTAGAGTGTCGTAGGCACTTTAACAAATTTTACATTAAATATAATTCTGGATAAAGAATAGCGATCTATAAAGGGAAGGTTATTACCAATAAGCTCCTTTGGACGGACAACACTGAAATTGAGACCACTTGCATTGAAAATACGGTGAAAACAAAGAGAATAAACTAAATGATTCAGATCACATGCAGTCATTTTAAGACATAGTGATGAATTATTGAAGAGAGTACCTGTGTCAGTAATTAGGTGTGTGTAAATGCTAATTTTATTGACGTGCATCTCTGGGCAACTCCGGCTTGGACAATGTGTTCCTGTCTGTCTCCAATCTTTCTTTAAATATATGCTTTGATTCTGGCATTAGCTACAACTAACAACCCTGCCTTTGGCTTAACCATCTTTATTTATTTATTTTATAACTTATATAGTTAATATTCTGGTGGCATGCCAAAAAACCTTTGAAAACTATTAGAGAGACAAATATGCATCATGAGGCTTCAGCTTGATTAATTTTGCTTCTCTTGTGTCAGCCCTTGCAGAGATTTATATAACTGACTAAACAATTTGTTCTGGTAGTTTCATAAATTCTACAATCAAATGACCTTAATTGCTACTCAAAACAATTCCTTTATTCACTGGGATTGTTTAATCTAAAGCCGAAAGAAATAAAACAGATCCATGGAAATACGCTCATAAATGTATCTGCAGCTTTTATTTTTATCTGAATTAGACCCAGACTTGTGTTGTGCATCATATTTCTACATCAGCATCCCAAACAGAGAAATCTCTCTGGACTGAGTTCCAACCACAAGCAAAAGTGGAGCTATGGTGCAGTGCAGGGAATTTGGCTTGGGGCTGGGGGCTCCTCTGGGGCAGGTAGGACAGCGCAGAAAAGGGCAGAAAAGGGAGGGTAGGCCAGGCCACAATTTTATTCACACCACATTCATGTCTGAAGATGTTTTGATGATTCACATCTCACAAAACTGCTAAGAAAAAAAATTATTCGCAGCAGTTGGTCAATACATTTTTAAAAGTTTATCCTAAAATTCTTAGAAGTAGGGGAGAATCACTTGCAAATAGTTGATAATAATACAAATATAGTGATGATTCAATAATAAATCAATCATAATAATGGTGATACAAAAAATAAGATGGGTGTGTGACAGATGGATTTGGACCCTTAATCAAACAAGGAGCTGTCTGGTACAGATTGCAAATGAGAGGAAGTCCCAAGCCATAGCTGAGCCAGGAACCCTTCTAGGAAACCCACAAAGGAGCAGAGTGACACAGTGAGCATCCATGCTTATGAGCTTGGAAAACTGATCATGCAATTAACATAGGAATAGCTTGTGGCTTTTCCAAGCATCATTATTGCTCAAAAAAAGTTGTGGGTGCAAGTAACCTCGTGAACACTGTTACATTTCTCTTGTATGCAAATTGATATGAGCCAGCCACTTTATTCCATAAATATGACAACCTCAGTGAGCCTTCTTTGAGTTCTCACTGCCAGGTAGCATGGCTGCATGGCTGCATGGCAGGGATCTCCCCAGGAGCTTTTTGCCTCTGATGTCTGTGTCAATCACTCTAGTTAGAATCTGACCCAATTTCCACGGGTGTGTTCTTCCACGTTGTAAGTAACCAAGTGAACCTTGCCACTGAACTGTGTTAAATCATCTTTTACAACATCATGTTAAAACTAATTTCACTTCTACCTTTGATGGTGATTCTTTAAGAAATATAAATCACCCATTTGTGAAAAACTGGCATAGTTAGCAAAATCCTAAAAAATTATTTTACAACCGGAACCAAAATACTATACATTTACTTTCAGATATCTAATGCATTCCAAAATTTTAAACTTATTTTCTTCTGAGTGGTCCCAGAGAAAAACTAAGAAAGCACTGTTCCTAAAGCTAAAAAATTTCATTATGGAGTGGGAAATCCCTTTAAACTTTACTTTCAATTTAGTAGCAATATCTGAATAATCTCTACTGCATCAAGTTATATGACACTTTTATTTTTGGTTTATATTTGAAGATGCAGCATCAGTTAGCCAACATATAAAGCTTTTTCTGTTTTATTACAGCTAGATAAGTCAGTTATATTTAGATGCATATTGTAATGTAAGCATATTTCTATCTAGGAAGAAATAATGACTTTTAATCCCAGAGGATTTTCAAAATCTTTTAAATCTTTCATATTTGAAAATCTTGCCCAATATATTCCTTGAAAGTATCCTTTCAGATTTGACTCTGACCTAAAAGAGAGGCTCTTCAGCTTGACACAAGTCTGCCTTCCAAGATATGGACAAAGAAATTAAAGAGCTTTAACATTCTTATCTAAATAGTAGTTATTTTTTTGTTTTACATGTTGGAGGACACATGCCCCTTCATACTATAGGAGATACTAGGAAAACTAGTGCTGTTTATTCCATGTGATTCAATGTGGTACTGCAAAATCACATATTATTTTCAGACAGTGAAAATGAAAGCTGCTTGAATTGTATCAAAAGTGATAAAGAAAAGTAAAATAGATTTTTTCCTTTTTTTCAGGAAAAGAACAATACAGATTTTTTTCAGGAAAAGAGCTTGGTTAACAAAATTGCTTATTTGCCTTCACAATAAAAATCCTATATAATTTAATTTGTACTATTTTTTCTTCTCCTCTTCCCTTAAATTAGTAGGTGTAAAAGAGAACCTTATGGAATCATTAGAAATGTTAGAGGTGGATGTGTAAAAAACCCCAGCTAAGGCTGTTTAAAAAGAAATGTATTTTCTTCCACATAGGAAATAATGCTCAAGGGTAAATGAACAAAAGCCTGACTTATTTAAAGAGATGATTTTAAAAAAATCAAATGCTTGTTGTAGAAGTACTTGTTAATTTCTTTATTAAAGCTATTGAAGAGACAATTTGATGGATCCTTCTAGCTGTCACCAGTACAATATTTGCACTACTCACATATTGCTTGATTTGGTTTTATTTTTCCAGTTGGTTGTAGAAAAAGTCATAGTAGGAGGTAAGGCCAAATTGGATAACTGAATTCAATATCTTCATAATAAAGTTCAAATTTGGATCTGAATAAAAACACCAATCAAAAGTTGCCTAGAAATAACCTTGGCACATACTCTGTTTCTCCTATGAAAGTCTGTAATGAAATTTATATACCTGGTCTTAAGCATCAATTTTTTTAAAAACTTTGGGTTTTGTTTTTGTGGGTTTTTTTTGGGTTGTTATTTTTGTTTGTTTGGTTTGGTTTGGTTTGGTTTTTTTTTTTAATCTTTCTGAATAGAAAAAGGAACACAATTCCTGTATTTCTGGAAAGAGTTATATACACTGCTTCATCTATATTTTTTTTTTGTCATGGCCAATGCATCATGGAATCAGAGAATGAGAGAATGGGTAATATTGGAAGGGACCAGAGTGGGACTCTAAGCATATGGCACAGGATTGTGTCCAGACAGCTTTTAAGTATCCCTAGTGGGGGAGACTTCACACATTCTCTGGACAATCTGTTTCAGTTTTTGTTCATCAGCACAGTAAAGGAGTTCTTCCTCACGGTCAGGTGGAACTTCCTGTGCATCAGTTTCTACTCATTACCTCTTGTCCTGTTGTTTGGCAGCACCAAACACACAGCACCAAACAAGTCCACAGGCTTGACTCGCCCCCTTCAGATAATCACATACATTGATGAGGTCCCCTCTCAGTTGTCTAAAGAAAATCCATCTCCCTCAGCCTTGCCTCATCAGTGAGATGCTCCCATTCCCTCATGATTGTCATAGCTCTCCCCTGGACCTTCTCAAGCACTTTCTTGTCTGTTTTATGCTGATGAGCCCAGAATTGGACACAGCACTCCAGATATGCCTCACTAGGGCTGAGTAGAGGTGCATGATCACCTCCCTCACCTGCTGTCAATGCTCTTCCTAAAGCACCCCAGGATCTCCCAGGGTACTGCTGCCTCATTGTCAGCTTATTGTCCATCAGCAGGCCAAAGTCCTTCTCTGCAGAGCTGGGGAAGGTCAGTCCCCAGCCTGTCCTGGTGCCTGGGGTTACTCCTCCCGAGGTGCAGGACCCTCCACTTGCTTTGCTGAACTCCGTCAAGTCCCTCTCTGCCCATATCTTCAGCTGGCTGAGGTCTTTCTCAAGGGCTGCAGAGCTCTCTGGGGTATCAGCCACTCCTCCCAATTTTGTGTCACCAGCAAACTTACCAAGGAGGCAGTCATTATACCTTTGTTTCAAAAGTTCTGTGGTGTTGCAGGATGGGAATACAGTTTCAATCCCTAGCATACTTTTTTTCATAGTCCTGTCTTCTTTATCCCATAACTGTCAAAATACAGGATTTTGTAATGTTCTTGTTTACTAAACTTTTTAGAAATTAGCAAAAAATTGACTATATGTCCCTTAGGAGGTACTTTTTCATTCTCTTTTTAAAATATGTTGTCTACATTTTTATTGTGTTATTTTATTTTTAAAAAGGCATTATGCTCCTTTGCCATCTGTTAAATGTTTTTGACCACTGCTTTGTAGTATTTTGCAATTCCAGGACTAATGTATTCCCCAAAGACAGTGTGCTCTACAGTTCTCTGTGATATTCTTGTGGTATGTGAGATTTCCATTACAGGTTTTAGCTGTTTGAATACTTGACATCATGTTGGGTTTTTTTCCCCCTCTCATATCCCTATCCACTTAACAAAAACCTGTTTTTCTTTCTTCAAAACCAGTGTTTCATTACCCAGTGAAACTTCTGTTGCTTATGTATACTTATCTAAGTCAAAACTTGGATTCTATTTCAATAATGCCATTAGTAGTCATTACTTCAGGACCCAAATCCCTGGTTTTAATCTGAAATCCAAATTTCAATCCAATATTTTATCATCAATTTCTTCCTTCTGTTTTCAAAAAATTTTCTTATACACAATAGTAACCTACATTTTCAATAATAACAAGTCATTTTTTCAAGTTCTTTTTGAAACTATCTGTGTTTGCTTAACAACGTGTAATAATTACTGGTTGACAAGTGCTGTGCTTTTATTTTTTTTCTTTTTTAACAATTTGATTCCTCAGGCTGCTTTCTTAGAGAGAAATAGAAGCAGATAACATGTTAGCAAACTGTTTTGTATAATGTTAGTAAGACTAATTTTTTTGTCTCTGTTTTCTAAACTGGACTAGTAATTTTTTGTGAGCTGTTGAAATGTGGCTGAGAGATTTTTTTCTCGTGGCTACAATTGGGAAAAAACTTTCCAAACAATATTAGAATTGATAACATAAAAAGCAGTCTTTCAATTAAAGGTTTCAGCTAGGTGCATGCGCAGCATCAAATTTTCACAGTTTTTATAATTTTAATTAATTGGTATATCCAGCAACTACATTCAATAGGAAGATGGTTGCTGTGGTAACCCATCCTTGGATCTGGCCCATTAAAGTCCGTCCAAGGTGTTCTTAGCCGTATTTCTTGTTATGTTTCCCAGGTGCTGGTGCAAAACAGGATTTCCTTGTTATAAATTCTTTTCCTTGAAAATAAGACCAAACAGATTTTCAGGTGAGTGACATAATGTGTGAGAAAGGGCAACTTCTGTTCTAAAGTATAAGAAAGTGCTAGAAACTACACAGCTATATATTGAAAATCTACAGAACTACAAATATATGAAAAGAAAAATCTTTAGGCATCAGTTTTATTTCACCAAAATTAATTTGTACAGTGTTAAAATTTGTAGTTTAAAATTGCTAAGTGAAAACAGAAACCCTGTGTTATCCAATTTCACACTGACTCAAACTAGTGCATATTTTTTTCTTTAACAAGAGTCTCAGAAAATGTCAAGTCTTTTAAGCATCAAAGTCAAATAAAAGTCTTTCATGAAATATGATAATGATGCTGCCCATCTTGCATGAATTTCACCAAGACCTTTAAACTTGTCTGCTATACATCTAATGGAAAAGTAAGTGTCTTACTCTTTTCCTAGTTAGTTTCCAATCAAGTTCATACATATCAAGTCAACGTTTCATGAAAATAGCATTTTATGCCTTTTAGAAATTTAGTTGAGAAACTCAGGGGATGGTGCAATCGCAGCTTTCTCAGGTTTTGGAGATATTTTTAGTTGGTTTTGGTTTTTTACCTGTTGACTTTTGGTAAGTTATCACAGCATCCCATTTTCTTGATGGATTCCTTCAGGAAGAAGCAGGAAAAAAAAGAAGTTCTCAAAATCTAATTGCTGGATGATTAGCTTAATCCTTAAGTACCAGTGTATAGAAGAATTTTGTTCTGATGGAGACATTTTTTACATAATTCAAATTTTGTGGCTGCTTCTCTTTTTTTAGTAGAAAAGAAATAAAACCATATTAATTAATTCTTTCATATTTGGGACTTCTATTTTTTAAAATTTTTTTTCTTAGGGTTTTGTTGCTGATGTTTTGGGGTTTTTTCAAATATTAGTCTTGTTCCAGAAATGAAACAAACGTTAAAAAATACAATTAATCACAATAACCTAAGTTGAAACTAAGATTGATTGATTGGTTTTGGCTTAAGATATACAGTGTGTGCCAAATGTAGTTAACCAAAGTTCTCAATGGCATATTTTCATTCATAATAACATTAAAAGTGTGTAATTCTTTAAAAGTGATTTTACTAAGTTTTTTAATTAATAGTAATTCAGCCTTAGTTTTTTGACTCAAGACATTGCCATCTTTTCTATATCTACAGAGTTTGCTCTGTAATAATCATTATTTAGAGAGTTTGCTCTCTAAATAATCATCAGTAGTTTTAAGAGCATTTGCTAATCACTTTTATTTACATTTTTATTTAAAATTGCTCTGCATGCCAAACCACACGCTTTTTTTAATACCGAATTAATTCTCACAATTGTTTTTAATTGCACATAATCTCTAAGTGAAAGATATATGACAGAAAGGTTCTTGACATTACTTTACTCCACATTACATTCCACTTGTAAACAATAATCATTTACTTCAAAATTAATTTAAATTGATCACTGTCAATATTCTTAAAACCAGACATTTGCATTTTGAGGTCTTTTTGTCATGTGGCAATCTGCAAACTGCCCTGCTAAAATCAGAGCATTACAATAAGCATATGAATCTTTGGCTACATATATTAAATAATACACTTCTAAGTATTTCCAACCTTATGCTCATTCATACCAATGACAAAAGTCCCCTAAATTCCTTGATCCATGTCTTAAATGGAGTCACTCTCGTGATATATCCCATAGCATTCATACCCTGTGGATTCAATTCACTGCCTCTATTTAAAACAACTCAACTATTTAAAATCTCATCTCTTTTATTTCTTCTATTTCCTTTAGGAACTGGGAATTTAATTAATCTGGGTATGGTACTTTGTCAACTTTTTGTAGTTCTCATTTTCTGATTATCAGCTCTTGTGTAATTATCAGGCCTCCGTACTATGCTGACAGGAGCATCTTTAACTAACATATCATTTGAATATCAAGAAGCTTCTTAGGTGAACAATATGATACTGTGAGTGCAGAAAAGAAGGCAGAAGTCTGCAGTGGTTTCTACTTTTCATTGCAAAATATAGTTTTGAAAGCAGAAGCTCAGTAGAAATAGACCAGTCATGGTCAATATCACAGAGACATTGTGATCCTTTTTCTAATATCTCCCTGTTATTTTGGGGTGTTTGTTCATTTGTTTGTTTATTTTTGGGGGGGTTGGCTTCAGGAACTTGAGAACATTTTTAAAACTTTCCAACATTTGTAGCCAACATGAGTGCAAACGAATCACTTTCATAAAAAGGTCAGTTTAATCTTAATGATGAAGTAAAATCAGAGCGAGAAAGATAGAGATACACTTGAAAGTTGGTGTTCTAATGAAGTGACACTAGCAACAGATACTTCTCTTAATTGAAAAGATACCATATATTCTCCTTTTCTTATCAAACTGCCCTCAGATGTCACTAAAGTCATAGCTGCTTTAGTTCAGCTATGTCAATGTGGCATTGGAATCATCCAAGTAGGCTGCATTTCCAAAATCTGCATTGGAAAATGTCTAATGAGTCAGATTGCATGAGACTTCTAAACTCAGTTTCTGAATGACCTGTACATTTCATAATATATAATGTAGAACATTTACAAAGTCAACAAAAATATTATTCTCTAAAAACAATCAAACAAACAAAAACAAACAAATGATCAAAAAACCCACACCAAAATGCAAACCTGCAAGGAGATGGAAGAACTTTATATGGTGCTGGAATATTCTTATTTTAATTTCCCATCATCAATACGCAGCATTACTATATGAAAAAATGAACAGAAATTTAAATTTTGTAAGGAAATTAAAAATATATACCCTAGAGGTAAAATAAGGTCTAGAAAATCATGGTGTTTTCAGAAAAACACAAAGTCTATGAAGTATAATGCCGTTGGTGAAAAAGAGTAAAGAAAGATTCAAAAAACCATTAACACCCTATTAGATGAGTGCAAATTAAAAAGTTAAAAATAAAGCCTCTCACTGAAGGCAGAGTTAGATGTTTCATTTATTCATTGTGTGAGCCAATTTATACCTAACTGGATGACCTGTTTCTGTGGTTTGTCTGAATTTGACTGTTTTTTCATTTAATTGTGCATTAGAAAATTCTCCTGCATGTCATGATTTAACTTGACATTGACAATACAATAAATTTCTGGGTTCTTATAGCTGCTCCTCAAGTATTTACGAGTTAAGCATTTACTAAATATGGAACAAAATTGTTAGCACTCTTTGCTCTAATTTGTTTTTTCAATATCATGCTGCCCCTAATTTTGAATAAACGCTTTTATGTACTGTGAAGAATAGTAACCGTATTGTATTGTGGTTTTGTTCAAATCCTACTTGTTGTTATGGAAACAGCATCCCTAGCAAGCTTCCTGTTGTATATCTGCTCTACAAGATATTATTTAAAATGTTCAGCAGGAAAGGTAGAAGAAAAATATAAATATAAATAATACTTGGTTTAACTATTACTCTTTTGCATTTTTAAGGTGTTTTAAATAGAAAATATTAATAGCAATTACCAGACACCTCTTCGGTTTTCTGAAATTTAGTTGTTTTGTAATATTTGCCCAGTAATGGATTTTTTATTTCATTAAATTGCAGTTTTAAAAAATGCTGTCACTATTTTCACATAATTGCATGTTTTCCTGATTGTTTCAGACTGTATCAACAGTATGCCTGACCATGTAAAGATGCCAGTGATTCAGTAAAGATGCCTTAATTGTGCTGAGGATGATTTCTTGTTAGATACAGATGACACTACTATTTCTTTGTGTCAATTACTAAAACTCAGGAATTTGCAATTAACATTCAAGACATTGATTTTGGTGAGGTTTTATTGTTGTGGTGGTGGTTTTTTGGTTTAGGGTTGGTTTGTTTGTTTTTTATTTTGAATTAAATAATTGAGTACTCTCCTTTTTTGTTTTTTAATTAAAAAAAAAAAAATTTGGCAGCTGCTCTCTGGGTACTATTGAGAGCACTTATAAATGTCAAGGTCCCCTTCTGGAAGAGTTTTCACTCTGAGCATGCAAGTGATACGAGTGGAGGAATAGTTACACTGCACAGGCAACAGTAGTGAAAGGCAGTTTGAAAGTTTTTCTGTGTATGTGTTTGGGGTAAGAATCAGTTTGAAGTGAGAACCTAAATGGAATCAGCAAGGAAGCAATACACTAAATAAAATGAAATGAGAATGAAAACAAGAGAAGGAGCAAGTCGCAGACCAGGGAATAAATCAAAGTGGAAACGGCTTAGAAATAGTAATTTTGGCCCAGAACTTGTTATCTGTGAACCCAGGACGGTGTTACAGAGCAGATCTGAGGGCACGGGGAATCTTAAAAGTTAACAGCAAAAGTTTTGAAAAATATCAAAGATGGGCAGGAAACAGGAAACACTTTAAAATCTGTGAAGTTTATGGATCCCCATCGTCCATTATTTCTGTCTGGGGGAGTGGGTTGAACAAACTGCTATAAATATGTGATTAAAAAAATCTGTGACTAAGTGTTAGGGGTTCTCTGAATACCTGCTCTCCACACTTCGGTTCTCTGCTCCAGTTGGAAGATTTCCATGTCTACCAGTGTTCTGAACTTTTTTCTCTGTCTGTGACCCTTATGGATATACTTGTCTGAGTTCAGAACTTATCAGCTGTGGGCCAAGTACCAATTTCCATTGCATTCAGCCATTTGCTATGTAGATTCATTTACTGATTCAGTAATCCTAATTCAGATTTCTGGTTTTTTTATCAGCCTTGAAAATGAACATCAAGAGACTGCACAGAAACAAAGTGAACCCTATCAGGAGGAGGTAAATTATATTAATATTAGTATGATGACAATTTTAGCCAGAGGTTCTCAGGAATCTTGAATAGTCTCATTTTCTACATGAACACAGCATATGTTTTGTGCCAGTCGGCAAATGAACAGAGAAACACTCACTATGAATTTCATTTTTAAAATATGTTTCTCTCACTTACTAATTAAAATTATACAGCCTGAAAGTACAATTAATTAATTAGTTTCTTGTAAGGTACAATTTTGAGTCAAAAACTATACAAGTTTTGAGGGTTTTCTATATCTACATCAAAATACAGATCTGCTATTGCTTCATTTTGCCGCTTTGAAAAATATGTCTACACAAACCAGTGTTAAATAACAAACACAACAAATTCTTTTCTGGTTTGAACTAAAGGGCACTAAAACAAGCAGAATCACTCTCTTTGTAAAGAACTATTTGCATTAGGTCTTAAATAGGTTTATACTTAATTATTGATTTTGAGTTGCTCACTTTTCTATTTGTTACAAAGAAGTTTGCTAGAAATAGAAGAAAAATAGATTCTGGCATATAAACATTTTTAAATCGGCATAAAAATAAAATAATAATTATACTGACAACATATTAGGGAAATTTAGCAGAAATTACTTTGATACTAATGATCTTGTTTACTTTCATGTCTAAAATTTTTGACAGGAGACAAACATCTGCTGAAATAAAAGGAAAACATGTACTATAATTTGGCATAGTGCTACTGAATTCCCACAGAAATTATTATGGAGTCAGAGAATCATAGAATATGCTGTTTGAAGGGATACATCAATAAGATGAGTCCAACGCCTGGCCCAGAAAAGGACACCCAAGAATTACACCATGGGCCTGGGATAATTGTCTAAACTCTTACTGAACTTTGTCAGGCTGGTGCTGGGAGCACTTCCCTGAGGAGCCTGTTCCAGTGTCCAGCCATGCTCAGGGTGAAAAACTTTTTCCTGATATCCAACCTAAACCTCCCCGACTCAATTTCACACCATTTACTTGAGTCCTGTCAGTGGGCACAGTAAAGAGATCAGTGTCTTCCCCCCTTTTCCCCTCAACAGGAAGTTGCAGACTGTGATGAGGTGTCCCCTCAGTCTTCCCTTCTCCAGGCTGAGCAGACCAAATGACCTCAGCCTCTCTTTATATGACTTCTCCTCCAGATCCTTCATCACCCTCATGGCCCTCCTTTGTATGATATCTAAAAGCTTTATATCTCTTTTAAGTTGTGATGCCCAAAACTGCTCCCAGCACTCAAGGTGAGGCCACCCAAGCTCAGAGCAGAGTGGTACAATCCCCTCCCTTGCCCAACTGGTGATGCTGTGCCTGATGCACCACAGGACATCCTTGGGCCTCCTGACTGCCAAGGCACTGCTGGCTCAAATTCAACTTTCTGTTGACCAGGACTCCTAGATCCCTTTCCATGGTGCTGCTTTCTGCCATCTTGTTCCCCAGCCTCTATGGACATCCAGGGTTGTCCCTTTCCTGTGCAGAATGAGGAATTTTCCCTTGTTAACTCCATAAAGATGGTGATTGCCCTCCTCTCTAAATTGTTGAGATCTCTCTGCAGGGCCTCTCTGTCCTTGTGCGAGTCAACAGATCCTCTCAATTTAGTCTCATCGTCACACTTACTTAGTGTTCCTTCAAGTCCTGCATCCATATCGTTAATAAATAAACGTTAATAAAATGTTGAATAAAACTGGGCTGGGGATGGAGCCCTGTGGAAACCCATGAGTGAACAGTCACCAGTGTGATGTCATCCCACTCACTGTAACTCTCTGTGCCCAACCCTTGGGCCAGTTGAGCGCTCATTGCATGGTGTGTTTATCCAGCCGAGTGCTGGGTGTTTTGTCCAGAATGATCCTAGGAAAGACACTATCAAAAGCTTTGCTGAAGTCCAGAAAGATTGCATCAGATGTCTTCCTTTGATTAACTAGTGGAACTACCTAGTGGAATCAGGTTCAACCAAGACTTTTCCCTAATGAAGGGAAAGGTGGCTGGCTGTGACCTATGACCTCAGGTGTTTTTCAATACCTCCAGAATAATCTTTTCTGTGATTTCACCTGGCACTGAAGTGAGACTAACAGGCGTGTGGTTTCCAGGGTCCTCCTTCTTGCCCTTCTTGAAAAATCAGATGACATTTGTCAGCTTCAAATCAGCTGGGACCTCTCTGGATTCCCAAGACTGCACAAAAATAGCCAAAAGCCTTTGTGGGGACACCAGCCAACTCTTTGAGGATTCTTGAATGAATTCCATCAAGTCCCATGGATTTTTAGGGATCTCCAGCTGGAGCAGCAGAACCCGCACAAGTTCAAGGTCCTCTGGCAGCTGATCATTCTCATAAGCATGGTCCTTCCGCTCAGGGCACTGGAACCCTGGTCCATCACTGGTCCATCAGTTTCCATCAGTGTCGATCACCCTGGTCCGTCAAGTGTCCACTGAACACTTGGTCCATCATCTATGTTGAGGACAGAGTCAAAAAAAGCACTAAACACCTCTGCTTTGTCCATGTCCCTGTTTGTGAGGTGACCATCCTCATCCTATGATATTCAGATATTACTTCTACCCTGACTTTTGATATCAATTTATTTGAAAAAAACTCTTTATTTTCTCCCACAGTTCTGGTGAGCTTTAACTCCAGTTGAGCTTTGGCCAAAGGAATTCTCTCCCTAAAGTGACCAGCTGTATCTCTGTATTCTTCCCATGCCACCTAACCTTCCTTCCACTAGGAATACACCCTCCTTTTTCACCTTATTTGCAAGAGAAGATTCCTGTTCAGCCTACCCAACCTTCTGCCTCACCTGTTAGACTTCTGACATCTGGGCGTTTCTGTTCCTGTACCCTTAGGAAGTGATGTTTGAAAAGTGTCCAGAACAGATGGACCCTGGCACCTGCAAAATTATTTTCCCAGTAGACATTAATTACTAGTTCCCTGAGGAGCCTGAAGTCTGCTCTCCTCATGTTCAGAGTTGAGGTTTTTCTGGCACTTTTCCTTCCTTAAAAATGTTAAACTCAATTGCTTTGTGATTCCTGTGTCCAAGATAGATGCCAGTTTCCACTTTTCTCATGAGATCTGTTGACAAAGAGCAAATCAAGGATGGCTTCTTCCTAAGCTGACTCTCTCAGGAGTTGTTCCATAAAGATGTCATCCAGGTTTTAAGAGTCTTGTGGCCTGTGTTGTACCAGCTGTGTGATGGTTCCCACAGGTTTCAGGCAAGTTGAAGTCCACCATAAAGAAAACCACAGTTGACTTGGAAGCATCCTTTAGTTCCTCAAAGAATAATTTATCAACATCATTGTTCTGGCTAGGAGGTCTCCCGCAGTAACATGCACATCATTTGTTTGCCGCTTGATTCTTACCCAGAGTGTCTCAACTGTGCCATTGCCAGCTGAGAGCTCCTTACAATCCATCCCTGTTGTTACACACAGTGCCACCCCTCTGCCTCTTCTGCCCTGCCTATCTATCCTGCAGAGCCTGGAACTGTCCATCAGGGCACTCCAGTCACAGGACTCCTCCCACAAAGTTTCACTTACGCCAATTATGTCAAAATTTGGAGACTGGGCCAAAGCTCTCAGCTCATCTTGCTTGTTCCTCATGCTGCATGCCATAGTGTGGAAACATTTCAGTTGTGGTTCATTGTAGCCAACATTTCGTGAAGAAGATTGAGATATCCCATTAGCGCTTGTTTCAAGTTTTGGCACAGCATCCCATTGTTCATCACTGGCAAGCCTGATATTTTTTCTTTCCCCTTCCAAACTTCTTTAAAGCCCCATTAACAAGCCCCAATAACTCCTGTGCTAGAAATTGTTTTATCCTCTGGGAAAGGTGCATCCCATCAGGTGTCAGTGTCAGTAGAGCGGGTGTTAATGAGAACATCCCACAGTCAAAAAATATGTAATTTTTCTGATTACACCAGCCTTGAAGCCACACATTTTATCTGATGGATCTGCCTATTCCTATTGGTGTAATTCCTTGTTACTGGAAGGATGAAGGAAATCACTACCTTTGCTCCTGATTCTTCAAGAAATCCTTGTAAGGCCCTGAAGTCTCTTTTGATTGCCCTTGGGCTTCTCTTTTTTATTTTGTTGCTGCTAGTTTGAACAAAGAATAATGGATAGTACTCAGATGGCTTTACTGGACTGGAGACTTCTCCTGTAATGTCTCTTATCCATGACTTCTACGAGCTTCTGGATCCAGATGGGGCTTGAAGCTGCTTCTTGATTGTCCCTGAACTCAGGAACCCCCTGTACAACTCAATCAAACCATCACCCTTAGACTTACCTCAGTTGCCACTGCTGCTGCTGTCTCATTGACTTTGTATGTTATAGATATATATTTAATATATATCATACATATATATGTATGTTATATATGACATATATGTTATGTGTATGTTGTATATAACATACATATAGCTATATATATGGTATATATGACATATAACTTGATTTATTCCTCTAGTTATGTTTTCAGAGCTGCTAAGATCATGAGCAGCTTATTTGGCTGCAATGACTAATTATGCTCTCCTACTTCTTTCAGGTTAGGGTAAATCATAGTTTCCTATTCAGTCCACACACTGGATATATATGATTTGTTTAAGAATAAACAAAATAAGAAAAAAATTTGTATTAGGGAGAAAGAGTGCTTTATACATATATTTTTTAATGCCTTCAGCTCTGATCTGTAACACAATTCATAGATTAGCAAGGTTCTTAAAAATTTATGAGTATGAAATGCTGACAAACAAATCTTATCCATTCCTAGTTTGTGTTTACTGAAAAGCTACATGCTTTTCCTGGGCATAAAACTGCAGTTAATTTCACTTTTATTCTTGTTACTGAGTTGCAACAACGGAAAATTATAGTAGATGTAAATGTTTTGTAAAGTAAGGTAGGTGAATTAGGGTTGAATGGACTGATCTTCATTGAGATCAATCATAGAGTACTAAAATAGGTATATTTACATCTTAGATTAAAATAGGTTAATTCACATTTAAAGTGGGTTGTTTTTTTTTTTAATGAAGACACAGCAAATAATATTTTATAACGCACGGTTCAAATCTAAGTATAATGGCTGTATTTTCTCATAATTTAACTCTCCTGAAAAAGGCTGTTTTCCTTTGTGAGATTTAAACAGAAGCTCACTATGGATTGTGGTGATATAATCCATTACTGTGCAGTCCAGCACAGTTTTGACACTGACAGTGTTGCTCTTATAAATTGTTTCTGAGGCTTAGACATTGAATGTTCCAAACTCTTCAACAGAGAAATGTGACTCAAAAAAAAAAAAAAATCATGTGTAATTAAGGGGAAATAGGATACAATATGTATTAAAATTGAATTTTAAAGCCTACACAGTTAATTTTCAAATGATGCCTAAAGGAAATAGCTCATGCATTTTCTATCATTATTCTGACAGAACTGGGCAGGACAATACCAGACATAAGNCCAAGATGGATGACAGGTCACAAGTTCTTTACACTTTTATAGGTTTGGTTCATTTGCATAGCCAGGGTTAATTCTCCAATTAAAGCTTCAGTTTAATGATGTAATTCCCTTCAGCTTGCCCCCCTCTCAGAGGCTTTTGGTTTAAACTTTTTGGGCCTAGGACAGTCTAGGTGTCCTTGAAGAGCAGGGCCAGAGAGGCTTTGTTATGACTACTCAGCACAAGAGAGCAGAAATTAACAGGGTACAAGAAACCTCAGAGTTAGACACTAAGCAGTACAGGATTTTGAAAAATAAAAAAGTTAAAACCTAAGGCATCACCTCCAGCTCTGGTGTCAAAACTCAGAAAGATGTGCAACTTGGATTGGGTCTGGAGGAGGACTACAAACATGATCAAAGTCTGGAACACCTCTCTGGTGAGGAAAGTCTGAGAGAGTTGGGGGTTTTCAGCTGGAAAAAGGATGGTCTGGGGTGACTTCATTGTGGCCATCAAGTACATAAAAAGGGCTTATAAAAGATGGAAGAGTGGCTTTTCACATGGTCAGATAGTGATAGGAGAAGGGGAAGAGTTTTATACTAGAAAAGGTGATACTGGAATTAGATATTATCAAGAAGTTATTTACAGTGAGGGTGATGAGGCACTCAAATATGTTGCCCAGGAAGTTGTGAATGCCTTATCCCTGAAAGTGTTCAGGACCAGATTGCTGGGAACCTGACCAGCTTGGTTGAGTGGGCACCATCCCATGGTGAGGGAGCTGGAACTAGATGATCTTTAATGTTCCTTTCAACCCAGGCAATTCTATGACTCCATAATATTTTCTTTTGGAGATGTCAAGTCACTGACTTTGTCAGATTCATGTAGAGCCCTCTAACAATGACAATTTGATGTTTAAATCATGTCACATTCATGCATGAAGAAAATGTGATAGATGACAATCTAAAATAAGTCTTTAAACAGAAAAGGTGTGTTTGTCATCTAGTATATATGCATACATCATGACTTTTAGTGAAGTTCTCTCTCACAATTCTTGTGGTAACACAGCCGGTTTAGTACTCCTCCTTGTACATTATATTACCTTAAACTAGCTTAAACTTTTGCTCTGTTACTTTGATCTCTATGGGATATTTATTTTGGTCTGGTAAGCTCCTCAATTCCTAGCAAAACAATTAGAATTATAAAGAAGGGATTATGAAGGTATAAATTAGTAGGAATCAGATTCTGAGTAGGACTGGGGAAGATATTTCTGGCATAAGATTTACTTGTTAAATTTGAATAATTTAAAAACTGATCTTCTTAAATAACTTAATAAACTCCTAAATAAAATTCTTATTCAAATAGTTAGATATTGTGTATTCTTTGAGAGTTTATTAAAAATGAATCTGACCTCATTTATAAAAATTTGGTGACCCAGATCTAAATGGGGTCTCATAAAATGTGCAGCTCCCTCTGGAAATGTTAGCCCCAGACTGTGATTTGCAAATTATGATTTGGGAGAACTTTCTACAGAGCCTGAATTTTTAAAATTTCTGTACAAAGCTACCTCTATAAAGGCCCTTCAGTTGTCTAAAGCTGATTCTTGTTTCTTTCCTTGGTAGAATGTTACACAAACCCCCCCCCCCCCAATTTTTTCCACATCTACTACTTTTCTTTTTAAAAGANACCCCCCCCCCCCCAATTTTTTCAGCATTAAATGCTTTGCATTTAGAAAGTATCAAACAATCCTCATTTCTTACTAGACCTCATTAAGTTAGCCTTAAAATTAAGTTCATTTTGGAAGAAAAAAAAATGGAAAAACACTTTAAAAATTTGTTTTCACCTGTCTTTGTATTACAGAAATGAAGAAATTATCTTCATCAAATCAGAAGTCATTTATTATTATTTAAAACATCAGTGAGAAATGAAGGCAGGTGTGAATGTTAACCTTTGCAGAATGTTCATCTATAACTGCTTATATTCCTTGCGCATTTTACTTTGTATGTTTACCAGTTATCCATCTAGCTAATTAACAGGTTGCAGCAGACAGCTGGTCAGCTGGAAATTACAGTTTTCTTCCAATGCCCAATAAATATTTTAAATTACAGTTTTCTTCCAATGATCACTAAATAATAAGAGTCTCCCAGATAGCAGATATTTATTCACTAAATTTTGTACAGAAATTTAGCTGCTTTTCTTTTTCTTTTTCTTCTTTGGTGGAAAAGTAAAAATATCTTCCGTTTCAAGCTTTAATTGGATAGTTTACCTATAAGAAGGCCGTGTAATCTTGATAAGTCAGGACTTTCCTGCATTCTCTATTCTGTGCTGTGTCTGAGCCATGTCAGCAGGTCTATTTCTCTGATAAAGACTCAAAAAACAACAACTCTGAAATACAGCCTTGGAAGTCCTCCGTTCATCTCTCCTCCCCCATCAGGAGAAGAATTTTAATTAAGGCATGAAAATAATTATAACACGGTATAATGTCATAGAATTATTATTTTCAGCATGAAACTGAATGCCAATGCCAAAATGAAAAATAGGAGGAAAAAACCCTCTTTTTTTTGCATGTTGGGGGCTTTAACAATTGATTCTTTGAGATCTTCACACATTCAGACAGAACAAAAGAAAAAAATATGGGTCATCTAACCATGAACTACTAAGCAGTTTCTAAAAAAACCTGCTTACTAGTTGGCTACATTTTTCACCTACAAATGTTGATTCTGTTTTCCAAAGCATATAAAAGCATTTCCATGTTAGTTTTTATGGTAAGCAGTGAAGCAAAATGATATACAAAGAATGTGTTCTGTATCAACCTATATCAGGGCTAAACTTACAGAGTGAGTCTTAATATTTCATAAGCTCTGTATTGTTTTGGTCACACTATAGTACCATCATGGAAGGGTATTAATAATTGTACTCCAAGAAACCTCTCAATGTCTCTCCATTGTTATGTTTCAGCTCACATGTTTTGTTGCTTTATTTTTATGCTTCTTGCCTTGCATCTCAGTCTCAGTCCTTTTCATAAATAGGGCAATGCAGTCTGGTGGTGTGACCTTCTGAAGTTTAGGGAATAGCTCAGGGGCTGTGCACACTGAGCTAAAAGAGCAGTGCAACTGTAGCCAAGGTTCTGACTTTGAAAATGGAAGCCCAGTTAATGACTAGATTTATAATAACATGACATTGAGGTTGCTGAATTTTCAGCATCCTGTATATTATGCAAACAGCCTTCTGTCAGCTCGGGAAACTAGAGGTCTCAGCAAGCAAGAATATGTTGATGCAACCAAAGCTAGAATTAACAATTCAAGGTCTTCCAGAGACACTATTAACCTCAGCAGCACAATATTGAGAAATAGCAAATGAAACTTTCAAAATATTTCAGAAGTGGGTCTCAGAGAACAGCTCAAGTCAAGCACAAAAAAGAAGATTTCTAGCTGACAGAAAAGTGATGAATGTGTTGCCATTAGTCATGACAGATAACAAGAATAGAGCCGGTCGCTTGCTTCCTACAGTAGGGAATCTTGTTTCCTTTCTAGAAAGCTAGGAGATTTGAAGAAAAAAACTGCAAACTCTACATGAAAGAACATATTAAAAGGGCTACTTATAATATTGAATTTATTACCCTTCCTAAGCATAGTGGAAATGTGCAAGGAATATATGAAAAACTTGAGTGCATTGTGACAAAGGCACTGACTATTTCACAAGGGAGGAGGACAGTTATTAGTTTAATGACTTCAAACAAAAAATGTCACATAGCTCTGTCCTTCATACTCCTTGGACCAACCACATTTTTTACTTTAGGGTGAAGTACTAAAGGTACACAGAACAGAACGGAACAGAATATTCAAAGCACTCAGAATTTCTGTCAAGGCTTTTGTCACTTTTTTCCCCCCAGGAATTACCAATTTTAAAGTAGTTAATGAACATAAGTAAGGAAATCATACTTGATGTTCCTGTTAAAACATTATCAACTTCTGCAGCAAGCCACTGGTAATGTTTAGAAATTCATAATACACATCACTACTGTCTCTGTGAGTAATCTGAAGGTTAGTGATAATGTAATAAAGGTAAATTATTAATACTTTGGTATATGCTTTAGACATTTGACATAAAATTTTAGGTAATGAGGAAATTCTGAATTTTAAAAGCCCCAACTATTCCTTATTCAGAACTTATACCACCAAAAATGTTGATGACAGGTAGTACACAGCACAGTGCGAGAAGCTGTTGGTTTTCTCCACGATAGGAAAGGAATCTTTCTATCAAGGAGTGACAGGCTTACTTGCCTTCTTCAAACACAAACTCCCAGGTTATGGGATGTGATAATTGGACTAGGAACTTTATGTGCCCAAATCCTTCCACGCTCCCTGACAACCAAGGAACAACTACTTCAGGGCAATTTTCAGTATTTCCTCACCTGGTTGTCTTCTCTTACATCAGGACAACACCAGATTCCGCAGAATCCATGATATGCTAACAGTGTTAATTATTTACTACATAATTGTATAATATCCAATATAATTACACACTAAACAGTTCACATAAGAGTGAATAAGGACCACTTGGGAAGAGGGAGATGTATTCCTTTGTACTCTCCACCAGAAAGCTTTCCCAGCACAGCAAGGCCATCAGCATGAGGACAAAGCACAGAGCCATTTTTTGTATTGTAATATTCCTGAGCTCAGCAAAATCAACAGACAAGCAGTGTAGCCAACAAACTGTGTGATGCACAAAAAATCTTGCTGCCCAATAACAGCTATAACTACAGCGAAATTAATGCACAACTGCTGTTGCCTTGTGCTCCATGTCCGTGCTCAAAAAAACACTGTAGTGGGTTGACCCTCATGGACAGTAGGTGCCCACCGAGCCACTGTATCACTCTCCTCAGGCAGGAGAAGGAAAAAATAAGATGAATAAGCTGAAAATAAAAGCAGTGTGACAAATTTAATATCCCCAGTAAGAGTAAAAATTATTTTAAAATCCCGCAATTTGAAATTTCAGCATCCTGTTGTGAAGTGTCTTTGGACTGGTAGTGTATTTTCAATGGCTGCAATACACTATTAGTGAAATAGATTGATAAAAAAAAGGTGGAAAAAACTTCTAAAAAGTAGTTTTCATGAGCTGAGAGAATTACTTAATGAATGCCATTCAGTCAGCAAATGGAAGTGCTCATCTGACCTTACGGACATTTCTTTTATGTAAATGGTTCCATTCCTCCTTCAGCCTTTCACAAAATGACTGTTTTCTGGGCAGCTATGCAAAGACTCTCAGATGACACCTTGTGTCATCCAAAGGAAGCACTAATTCCAGAGGATTAATTTATCCATGCTGGAGGCTGCTAGGTCTTGTCCCCACATCTATCTGAATTCAATGTGACCTGACAACATAATAGTTAAATCAATTTTATAGCATGATTAATCTACTTTATTAAGGAAAATTAGTGTGTATTCACAATAAAAATGTAAAATAATTTGAAATCAATTAATCACAAAAAAGAAAACATGTTTTTAATGCTATTTTAAATTTATTTATTCTAATATGTGCTATACTCTGTATGTTCTATAATGCAAATAAACCCTGGAATAAATAAAAATATTTTTGTATTGAATTCAGCTTTGTGCATTTTGTCATTTTAAGTAATGTTATTAACACTTTTTATAAAGTGAGCAACTATTTTTTTTAAATTTTTTTTCCCTTTTGTTCCTCTGTGAACTATGTTTATAGGTAATTTAGATGAGTAGCTAGTATTTTTTTAAAAACACATTTCTTGTAGCAGTACTGCATTGAACAAAGTGTTCTTTGCCTCTACATGTGATATCATTGACTGACTTACAGTATTTTACTGAGCCAGTGCAGTGGACTAATAATCCTTAGATCAGAAGTAACTGCATTACTTTTCTTTTAGGCATATCATAAGATAATTGTAGTTTTTAAAAATCATTTGATTCTTGAGACTCCTTTTTTTTCCTTTTGTTCAACATAGCTTGTAGTAAGCAAAACCACAAAATGACTAGTGAGGGCTTGTCAGGATTGTTGGGGGTTTGGGAATGGGATTGAGAGATGTCACTGAGATGGTTTATTGTTGCATCAGTCTCATATCTATTGAAGGAAGAGTCAAGCAGCAATAGCAGAGGCAGCTGTAGCAAGCACAGCCACCGAGGTAGCAAAGGCAGCAGCAGCAGCTGCAGCAGGTGCAGATGCCAGGGCAGCTACAGCAGCAGTGAAGTGATACTTTTTTCTTCACAAGGCCTTCTGTACCTCCTTAAGCCAATAAGCAAAAGCCACAAAGCTTGCTAGCATATTTACACCAATCATCATTGTACATGGTTTTACCGCAATGCGTATTTTCTTAGCCAATCAACATGTTGCTATTACGGCCTATGGTGCAGGTTTATATTGCTACATGTTAACTTTCTAAAAGGCTTTACTAAAAGCTTTATTGTTAAACTTAAAATTCTTTACTCTCTTACTTATCACTATTTTCTCTTACATAAAGCATATTCTTACTTATTAAAAATACATTTCTACCTTTTTAAAGCATGCTTATTTTAAAACTACAAGACTACAAAACTACAGAACTACACTTTCACCTTAAGCTGCAAAAGCAAAGCTCACTTTTCTAACTCAGGCAGCTTTCACCAAGGTCTCAAATCGAAACATGTATCCAGTTCTATTGTTTGAGCAAAATGCTGTTTATGTACTCTGTCTGCAACTGCAAATTCTCTGCAACTTCATTTCCCACAAGGGCTGAACATCTTAAGTATCCTTCCCATCTGCTCTGTCAATAGAACAGTGCAGGGTCCATGTTAAGAAGGATGTTTAACTGCACGAAGGTTTATAGATTAGACGTGGAATACAAAACTTTATTTAATAGGAATTTGTCACAGCTGACTAAATGGAATTGAGCTCTGTGTGACAGCCACTAAACATATTTTAAATGCAAATCTATATTCCACCCTCAAGGACAAATTTATCCTCTTGTCCTATTGACTGTGATCAGTAGAATCTTGCAAAATAATTACATACCCACGTAAACAGGAGGTTTTTTCTCAGAATCAAGCTGAAAGGTTTTTACTCATCTCATGTGTTCAGATACAATTGTTACATTACTCATAATCTCATTTGAATTACATTGGCCTTTAATCTTATGTGAGACTGCAATTCATGGATTAGAAGGCTACTGCAAGCCATTAATTGCTGTCCTTAAAAATCTTTTGAATTATAGATGAGTGACATTTTGAATTCTGCAGTATGAAATTTAAAACTGATAGCTATTTAAGTATTAATGATGTATTTGGTCTTTACTAGTCATGTAATGACTGACCAGGGGAGTTAAAGACTCTTAAATGCTATAGAGCTTAGTGATTTAATGACTGTGTCTGGTGACTAGAAGCTCAAGAATGACTTCTTCATGTCATTTCAGCTTAAAGAAAGGTTGCTTTCTCCAAAAACATCTTGGCACTCAATACTGCAACTGAAAAAGCACAGGTAAAAATGAAGATGGGAAATTTTATCTGGTCTTCCTTTTTCTTCCAATAACTCATTGCTTCTACCCTACAGCATGTCTTTATGCCCATATATTTTTAATTGTCTCAAGAAATTATTCCTTAACCTTTTTCCTTAAGAAACAATTTCACAGGCAAGTGGTTCTCAGTGTCAGAGATATTTTCTTGTTATTTAGTTTAAATATTTCTTCCCTAATTCCATCACATTATTCCTTTACGTACCCTAGGCAATATACTAATTGACTCTTCTATCTCTTAGGTGTTTCTATCCTTCAGATATTCAAGTAGAAAACATTAATTAAGCTTCAAAATGTTCTTAAGACCATTCTTCTGCTTTAAGCAATACTGCATAGACATAACAGTATACTCAGAGTTTAAAGGATAAATATGTAAGAAAGACCAAAAAAATTTAGTTCCCCAGAGCATGCTACAAATAAAATGTTAGCTGCTTCAGTGACAGTTATTATGCAGGTCTTAGTGACAGCTCAGTTATTTGGAATATGTCCTAGCAAGAGAGAAAATGTTTGCTTAAAACTTGGCATTACACATACTCATTTTTCAAATGTCTCCGTAATGCCTGGGGTCTGTAAGAATGAATAGCAGTTCATGACTAACAAGGAAAATTCAGTCACAGTGTAGTAAAAATGATGAGAAACCTAAACAGTAAGAAAAATATAATAGCAATTTTCAAGGGTAATGCAGGAGTGTGATCTGGTAACTGGTATTAAAAAGTTAAAATTCTAGAAGCTGAAGAGACTGTTGAAAAAGACCACACATAATCACAGAACCATTGCTTGAAGGGACATCTGGAGACCATCTCACTCAACCCCACTCCTACAAGAAGGTTACAGAGTATATTACACAGGATTACATTCAGCTGGGTTTTGAATACCTCCAGAGAAGGAAACTCTGCAACTTCTCTGAGCAGCCCAATCTGATCCTTTGTCACCTGCAATGTAAAGAATTTTTCCTTCATGTTTAGATTGGACTTCCTGTGTTTAAGGTTGTGCCCATCACCCTGTGTCTGCACACCAAAAGGAGTCTGGCCCCATCCTCAGCCCTTAAGCTGTTTGTATGCACAGGCCCCCTCTGAGTCGTCTCTTCTCCAGTCTAAACAGACCCAGCTTTCTCAGGCTTTTGTAATGAGTGAGATGCCCCAGTTGCCTCACCATCTCCTTAGCCCTCAGGTGGACCAGCTCCAACACTTTCTTGTCTGTTTTGTCCTGAGGAGACCAGAACTGCTCACAGCACTCCAGGGGCTTCCCCTGAACCCTCACCAGGGCTGAGTAAAAGGCAGGATCACCTCCCTTGACCTGCTGGCAATGCTCTTCCTAATGCGCTCCAAGATACCACTGGCTTTCTTGGCCCCGAGGCACTGCTGGGTCATGGACAGCTTCTTGTTCACCAGGAGTCCCAGATCCTTCTCTGCAGAGCTATTTCTGGCAGGTCAACCCCCAGCCTGTCCTGGTGCCTGGGGTTATTCTTCCTCAGGTGCAGGCAGGACCCTGCAGTCACCTTTGCTGAATTTCATTAAGTGCCTCTCTACCCATTTCTCCAGTCTGTCCAGATCTTACAAACAGGCTGCAGGACACTCTAATGCATCAGCCCCTTCACCAGCTTTATGTCACTGGCAAATTTGATGATGCATAAAGTCAGAAACAATAATGGTAGAGATACATTGACTTTCAAAATGAAACACACATACTATATATGTACATCAGATACAAAGAACAGCAAATCTGTGCATTATGGGGAATTGAACTGAGAAAAAGTATACTGCAGAACTAGATGACTAGATAGGTAAAAAAAAAATAGATGAAGGGACAAATAGATGTCACATTTAAAAAGTAAGTACACAGATTATAAAGACCTTTTAAAAAGTTACTGGATGCTAAAAAGCTAAAAATTGTGTATAGGTCTGATTCGGGAATACAGAATTGATGACCTCTAAAACAACCTTAAAAAAAAAAAATAAAATTATCGTAAAAAGATAAATTGATGAGAAAAAATGGAGTTTAGCTTTATTTACAATGGTCTTGAGGAAATCAGATGTCTTGGTTTCAGACATCTCATAAAGCAGACGATAGGGGAATACAGTATTGTCGTAAAACCACCCCAAGACATCAGATAACTCTTTTCCTGAATATGCATCGAAAGATAAACACTCAAATATGAGAACAGTATTCATTGTAAAGAGCACATAAAAATAATTAAATCTTTGGGCATATACAATCAACATACTGATGGATTATATGTCAGTGTTTGTCCTGGTTCATTCGGAATACATGAGTTTCCCAGTGAACAGGATATATTCCAAGGAGAAGAAGAAAGACTTGATAAAATAGACAAGTGTGGGGGAGTATATATTTATGGAAGCTAAAATTTAAATATTATCTTTCAGGGTGACTAAGATGAGTTAGTGCAATTAATTATGTTTCTGCAAATGTTTGTGATGCAAGTATTTCCTGAAAATTGTGCATCTCTGCTAATAGACCCCATAAAGACATGAAAATAAATAATAAATTAGAAATCATTCAGTGCAGATTACTGTCAAGTAGAGGCAGACATGCTGTAAAATTTGCTTCCATTAACTCAGCTAAAAGCTGAAAACCCTTATGCTTCAAGAATTGTCTATGTAATTGATAGATTGTTTTGGTTTGTATGGGTTTTTTTCTGGTACAGTCTGTACCAATATGCTGATGTCATGGTTTGACACTGGCCAAATGTCAGGCACCCATGACAGCCACTCACTTGTCCTCCCCTGCCACAGCTGAGCAGAGGAGAGAAAAAATTTAATGAAGGGTTCATGAGCTGAGATAAGGACCAGGAGAAAACACTCCAAGGGCAAAACAGACGCAGCCTAGAAGTACAAAGTGAATTTATTACTAACAAAGTCAGAGGACGATAATGAGAAGTAAAATAAGCCCTTAAAACCACCTTTTTATTCCCAAGTTCGCCCTCCTTCCCACCAACAGTGAAGGGAGACAGCGTGTGGGCATTTATTCAGTTCATCACCCGAGATCTTCTTCCACAGCTCAAGGAGAGGAGTCCTTCCCCTGCTACACCGTGGGGTCCCTTCCCATGGGAGACAGTTCTCCATGAACTTCTTCAGTGTGCTTACAATCTCACAAGCAGCAGTCCTGCCAAACCTGCTGCAACACGATTTCCTCCCCAGGACAAACAGTCCCCATTAAACTGCTGCAGCGTGGGTCACTCTTCCACAGGATGCAGCCCTCCAAGGACAGTTCTCCAGCCTGGAAGCAGGGGCCATCTCTCCATGGGTCTCCCACTGGACCACAGCCTCCTCCAGGGACCCACCTGCCACAGCAGGTGCTGTGGGTGGATCCCTGTAAGCCCCTGGGCTGCGGGTGAAACTCTGTACACCCATGGACCCCCATGCTCTGCAGGGGCACAGCTCCTTCACCATGGTCACCACCATGGCCTGCAGAGGCATCTCAGCTCCAGCGCCTGGAGCACCTCCTCCCCCTCCTTCTCCACTGACCTTGGTGACTCCCTTACCTTCCCTTTTACTTTTTGATTTTACCTGCTTATATATTGAACAAATATGTTTCTTCTTTTTTTTTCTCTTCCAGATTTCATAACTGCAGCTGGACTACAAAACTTCGCAATTTTTATGGTGTAATTAAGTTTTTTAACTTCTCAATCATTATACAAATAAGTGGAAATGATCCAAGTTACTTAACTTTAATAACATGAGTAAGTACTGATAAACACCATTCTTATTCTACTAGATCTTCAAGCAAACCAGATAGATATACAACATTTTAAAACAAACATAAACCCCTCATTCACTGCATGAGATAAATTCCAGCATTCTTGTGGGAACCTCATTGTGACTGTTGATGATATGCAGTACATAGCATTGCAAAAGTAGGTGAGATAGGTCATTGACATCCTCTGTACAATGAGCCTGGGACTCTGCAGAGACAGACCAAGCTCCATGTTTACCACGCAGCAGGTATTGAATATCAAACCAATTAATTTTATTTGTACTTCTGGGAAAGTAGTAAGTATCACCAGGTGTGGTGATAATAAGGCACTTGACAAGCTACTCATGATAAATATGGCAGAACTACATAATTTTATTGCTACATTGTCTATATGTCTTTTTTGTCTGTGAGCCAACACCGCACTTTCCCTTTTTCTATTACTTGTTCCTTTTTATTTGTAGTTTTCTTCCATCTGGAAGAAAACCCACATAGAATGAAAGTGTATGACTGCTCTTCTCCATTAGAAAATCTATAACCTAAGTGAAAGGTTTTAGATATACATATACTTGAGGACAGAAATTGTGTCAACTAATCATGTATTAAAGCTTTGTTGAAGTTCTGATTCTGAATCCATTTCATATTTACATTTCTGTATTTATGCAACCTTTAATTTGCTATCAGTTAATGTTATTGGGGTAGATCATAAGTGAGAACACATTGTACATTGCAAAAATCAAAATAACCTAATGTAAAACAGTAACTGCTACCCATGAACTGTATCCATTCATAATCCACAGATCTACATTTTAACAAATGATCAGTTCCTATTGAGTTCTTGATTTAGGGATGAATACTGCATTCAATTAAACCATGTTCTGGAAGGATTATTATTTAACATATAAATCTACTTATTCATGGTAGATGCTGGGGCAGTACATTAAATGATATATATCATCTTCTATTTGTTACAAGAAAGCACAAAACGTTTCTTTCTTTTCCTGTTCAAAAAAAAAAAAAAAAAAAAAGAAAAATAAAATCCTGAAGGAAGATTTACAACTCTTTTGGAGGGAAAGCTAAATTGAATTACAAATAACACATGATTTGTATTACGGAATGATTAAAGAGAAAACTAGAAGCACACAAGAAAAAATGCAAGAGCACACTCATGGTTTTTAATACTAGGGCATTTAACCCAGATATGTAGAATGTGTTCTACCAGAATTAGCAGAAATATTTTTCACTGTAGTAGATTCAGAGCCTCAGTTGTTTTCTCATATGAGTTCTGGACTTTTGGATGTCACGCCTCTGGGAAAAGTTTGTTAATTGTCAAAATGTTAAGATCACTAAATTATTTCTTCATTGTCCTCTCTGAGTTCTGAAAGGTTTTTAATTGTGCTTTTTCCAAACAATTCTATTAATATATTGAGTATTTTTTAATTCTCATAAATCTTCTTCCATTATGTTTTTTTATTTGTTTTTAATTATTAAGAGACATAAGCTGCTCAGAAATTTCAATATTGCTAAATGTGTTTCACCTGTCCATTTAGGTTTGCACATTGTCCATTTAGTTCGCTTTGGAGAAGAAACTCTGGTCTTCAAAATAGTGACACATTTTTGATCTAATACATCCTCCTCCAGTTGTGCCAGCACAGCCATTGTTTTGAGTTCTATTTTGATAATATTCTTCTTCTCCTTTCAGGGTAGTAACTTCCATGCTTGCTAAAATTTCTGGGGTTTAATTCAGACACTTTTGATCATTGTGCATTGATTTTTTTCCTGAATATTTTGGGCAGCCAGTGAATTAAAGGGCTTATGATTCAGCAGATGTTTATGCATTCTCTTGCTCCTTTAGACATAGAAGCCTACAGCAAAAAGAAGAGTGTGTGGCTCCAGGGTAAATCAGGGCAAACCATGAACAATGACTGTTAAAGTATGCAAGTGGCTACTAAGTAGAACAGTTTTCTACTGCTCTTAGAAAAAAATATATATCTTCATTGTACTCATTAAAACAAATAAACCTTTCCAGCTCTTAGGATGTTCTCTAAATGCTTATGCTTCTCATCCCCTATGGCCTAATTTGTATCATTTGCACTCATTTCTTATATCTCCAAGGAGGTGATCATGCTTTGGATGCTCATTTCAAAGCATATTACAAATAAGATAGGAGATCTTATTCAAAAATAATGTCTCATCTGTGACATGAGTGACTTGATTTCAAAGCAGGAGAATTTCAAAAGTCCAGTAGAAAACTGTAATAAGAGTAGGAAATTAGTTAGGTCTACAACATATGTTCATAAATTATGGCAATATACACAGGACTGGAAGAAGAATGGGAAAAGAGGTTGTTTCTGATTTTTGTCAGAAAGGAATTTTTTTTTCCCTAGAAATAATGGGGAACAAAGGTCTGTGCAAAACTTATGTTCTGATGTAAAATCATATGAGAACTACCAACCATATGTATCTAAAGAGTCTTGGGCAGCCTGTTAGTCATCATCCCTTGAAGCTTATAAACCTAACAACTTGATGTAATACTAAGGATTTGCATTTGCTGATTCATCTTGTTAAATTTTTTTGTGCACATGACTTGAAACAACTGACACCTATAGAGGAAGGGCAAACCCTCCCCTCCACCAAAACAACTTTCAAACCAAAGATATCCCCCACATATCAACAGAACAACTTCTGTGTTTATTATAGAGATCTATTTTATTCGGCCTTAGGCGTTATTCTCAAATAAATGAGTTCTACAAGAAAACAGTCCCCCTCAGAAGTGCTAGGAATAGAAGATTAAGGAAAACTTCAGCTCTTAGAAAAATGTTTTTCTGAACCTAAGTAAACAAACAGACAGACAGATTCCCCTCAATCAAACTTCTTTATGAGTTTTGAAAGGCTTCATATGTAGAGTCAAAATTAAAACTCCTCTTCAACATAAAAAATCATTTTATCTTAAGATTGAATTCAAGTGAGAGTCATTCACTTACCTGGAATTAGGTAATCAAGTTACATTGCATTGTATTTTAACTTAGAATACCATACAGGAAACTTTGAAAACACTTTTATGCGTTTGTGATTATGGTCCATGTTATGAAGTAATTTGTCACCCTCATTGGGGATGCAGATGAGACAAAGCATCCAAAGTCTTTGTCTACCCCTGAAAACACAGCAGTGCCTGTGTGAGCTTCCACCTGGTGTGGAAGAAGCAGTTTGTTGATACACATGCAAGCCATTGCATGCTTGGTGGCACAGTCCCTTGGGGAGGAATCACAAGTTTATTTGATTTACAAGGTATGAGTATTTTCAGGGCTAAACAAAGGATACACAGCTGCCCAGAGTGAAACAGTTTTCTGTTAAATATTTTCTCACTGCACATGAAGCTAGAAAATGGCCAGGTAAGGTCAAAGCAAGGCTTTGCTCTCCTTCCCCCCTATACAGTGTGCTGTGTCATGGATGGCAGATTGCAGAGAGGAACAGTGATGTGAATGTTTTGGATGTATTTGTTAGGTACATTGGGCCAATTTAATTTATTGCCTAATTTGTCACTGAAATAATTCTCCAGCACATACATAGGATTTATAGAAAAATGCAACTTAAGCTCCGTAGTTCTGTTATAGTAGTACTTAAATTATGCAGAAAATAAATGCTGTATAGCATGTCTACTTTCTCTATAGCTAAGATATATTACAAAATGCATCTTAGAAACTTCCTTCCCTGAATTTTCATTTTGAGTAATTACACAGCATGCACAAAGATCCTAAAGGTTTTGTCTGATGCTTTTATGTATGATATATTGAAATAAAACTTGTACACAGTTTTTTCCTAGAAAGTGTAATTTTTTTTTACCTCTGTCATAGGTCATTATTTGTTTCCCATTCTGTCCATTCAAATCCAAGCTCCATGTAGGAAAGTCCATGTAGGTCCATCAGTCAAACTCTTTATTTGCAATAAGCATAAAGTGCATGAAATCTACACATTTATGGAAGAAAAAGAAGGGGAAAAAAAGAAAAACAGAGAGAATTCAGCTAATGATTTAAGAAATCTTAATTGAATTGCACTGAAAGGGATATTTGAAACTTCAAGAACAGCTTGTTTTAGCGTCTAGTCTAGAACTGCTCAACTGTTTTGTCTTTCTTTCCTTTTTCTGCTGCATTCTATAAACTGGTCGGTGTTCAGAAGTAAATATGTTTAGAGCTATTGCAACACTTGTGTTGAAAATGCAATTTTCTCTTAATGTTTAAAGATTATTTTGAGGTTATTTCTTTTAATTGAAACAATACATTTAAATGTTCCAATGCTGCCACTAGTTTATTAAAAGAGGTAGTTTAATCCTGTCAGAGGGATAACAGCTACTTTCTGCTTTGTTTCTTCCTGGCATATACAAGAAGAAATACCCAATAGCAAGAGAGAATGGGAGCTGGAAGTGACACTGTTCTTATGTTTACAGATTGCATGACTCTGTTTGGAAGTGTACCACAATAGCTGTTATGCTTTTACAGTCACCATTTTCATGATTATTAGATCATTACATTTAGCTTAAACCACTTTGAGTTTGTATTAGCAAGAATTGGTGATCATTTCTCACCTCTGACCTTTGGGTTAATGAGAAGCTCCTCTGCGTAATTGCTGTATCATAAGATGGCACTGTGGTGTGTAATTGTTATCCCTGTAAAATTATATTTAAAGTTTGTTTTACATGAGCAAGTATAACAACACTATTTCTGCAGTGAGCAACAATTATCTGCCTCCTAGCTAAAAATATATACTGGGGATAAACTGTGCTCATATAGTAGCCTTTGGTTTTAAGGCAAGTTAATTAAAAGAGGCATGTTGAAAAATATGTCAGTCTACTGAGTGTTGATAGAGGAATATTATTACTTTACAAGAAAACATTCTAGACAAACAAACAAAAAATTGATTTTGCCCCGAAGATATGGATAAAACCGAAAAAAAATTTACATTTTGATTACAAAAAAAATTAGCCATTAAAAGAGGTATCTCTTTGTTTTAATGGAATAAGATGTGACAAAACTCTGTGTACTCAGTTGGTTCTTATATGGGTTGATACAGACATGAAGTCCTGACACTGAAACTTACATTTTTCACCTTGCAATTTTCTGTATATGATGGCAGATTGCACATTAGGCGTTACATATGTGTTCTACCTCTGCTCCTTTAATTAATTCTGCTATAAAAAAAGATATTGCCATCAACCCATTAATATTGTAACATTCAGAAAAAAAATTATTCAATACTTATTTACCGGGACAACACTCACTGTGTGACAATTACTTTCAATTCCAAAAACTGTTTCCATACATAGCACAGGACCCACTGACCTTCATCTGCCATGAACTGCCTTTTCAACTCTACAAGGGGTTGAAAAAGGATGTTGCATGAGCCATCAGCCTTGAATTTGTTTTCCTCATCTTATATAAACTTTGCAAAGTGTCAGTTGCCAATTATTAAGAAGAGAAGGTACTTTCATTTTATTTGCAAAAGTTCTCCTCTATGTCTTTCTCGACAGGAATAGTGTACAATTCCAATATTAATCAGTAGTTGTATTCAGTTTTTCTTTGTCCTTTAAAAAATTCATTTATAGTAACTCACTCCTCACTTGTAATTCTTTATCAGTCTCAACAGCCAAGAAGAGAATTTACAACACACTTTGGACAAGATCTCTCATTTTCACTGAATTGGCCTAGTGCCTCTCTGAATTTGCACACAGATGGACAAGAGCCTCTTAAGAAAAAGACTATTCTGCTCGCATTCCCACATATGTTTAATTTTGCAATTGTTTAAAAACATTCTTCTTTCTTCTTCTTCAAGTTTACTTGGTTTATTTTTTTATGATTTTTCCAGTAACTAAGAAAATTTATATTGTCTGCTATTAAATTTTTGGCATGATTTTAAAATAAATAGAATGCAGCACCAATGCATAATATATATAAGCACTTCTTTTTACATGAGATGGAGTTCACAGTAATGATATAATAGATTGAACTTTAAAACTCCACATTTACTTCAAAAAGAATTAAAATCTAGTCACACTATATCCAGGATATAATTTCTTTAAACCTCTGATAAGAAATAACTTCACAATAAGCACATTTGCTGATGTAAGGTATTTTTATAAGCTCTTAACTGCATGCATTCACTCTATAATAAATTAACCTTTGTATACATTTTGACTGCTAGAAGAGGAAAGTTACAAATAGATTCTCATGGCAAAAATATCATTAACTGCTTAGAGAATGAATGGCAACACTCATATATGCATGTTTTAGGAGGTCAAGAATATTATAAATGGTGTGCCAGAAAGAAAGAGGCATATAATAGGATTGAATATAATGTGGATGGAAAGCAAACTAAAAATTATAAATAGTTTACTTATATAGAGAAATAAATTTAGACTGTTATTGCCAAAGCAGTTTGCAATGATGGTTTAGGAGTTCTATATAACACTTTTTTTTTCCACAAAAACTTTTGGACTTTTTTTCTTCTCTGAATTTTCCAAGACACATACATTAAAGATGGAAATAGTTCCCTAAATGTATTTTCTACATAAACAGGTTTTTTCAGGTTTTTAGCTGTCATCTTATTAGGCTGGATATAATTAAAATAATAATTCCAATTAGCTCTATTTGATCCTTAAGCACAAAAGAAACACCCAAACCAAAATTAACCAACCAACAAAAAAACTCTGCACATTTATTATACTGGGTAGCTTTTTTATATTTTACTGAACAGAGGATGCAATGTATCAGCAAACATTAGAAAGTTGCTGAGGCACTAGGACATGCATTAAATCCTTAATTGCCTAAGAAATGCTGCACAGTGTATTAACTAATGAAGAGCCATGAAAATAGAAACTGTACATCACAGCCCTCCAATTAAAATTATGGGGAAAAAACTATACTACCATGTATGCTTCATAAGTGCTGGAATCTGTAATTCTCAGACAGTTCTGTAATGTCATCTCCCTCACATAGCAAACAAATGTGCCATAAAATCCTAGAGATTTTCATTGAAACACTTGAGTATATTCAGAAACATATATGGAAAAAATATAAACATTATTTACAAATATACTGGCAGATAGGATCTTTATTTGGATTAAAATACAATTGTACATTTGAAATACCAGAAGGCACTCCAATAGTTATCCCTGTTAAAATTAAAATTGCCTTAATATTATTTGCTATTTAGCATAGTTCAGCAACAGCATTATCCTTGAGTAATGGAGTTATTCTTTCGGAAAAGCAATTTCCAGATCTCAGTTTGCATCCTTTCTTAAAAGAAAAAAGAAAAAAAATCAGGATTAAGCAGCACATTCACAATTCACCAGAAGGCAAGAAAGAGATCTGGGTCAGGATTAAGTTTAAGCAGAAGTGTGAGATTTAAAGCCAAAAGTTTTAGGTTAGTTTAATAAAAATAATCAAAAGGTTAATATTTTCACTAGTTATGAAAGAGTTTGAGAACTATAGTCCTGGCAAAATCAGCATCTATTACCTCCATTTATTTTACTGATTTTGTAAAATTGTGTACATAAAGAACTTTTCATTTCTCGTGACATTATCCTTGGGCAAGAAAATAAAAACTATTTGGACACAAAAGAAAAATAAAGAAACAAAGTGGAAATCTCCACTCAGTTATAAAATGAAAGCTCAAAGATTTTACATCACTGGTGATGGGAACAAATAGTTGTTTCTCTTAGTTGGCCCAACTTAGCAGACAAAAAGTGACAATAGGAACTACATATAACTCCTATGGTAAGCTCCAGATGGCAGTGCTTGGTGTAGCAAGCTTATTCTTCTCACAGAACTGACTCTAGACCAAATTTTAAGTACGGTGGCAAATTATCTGAAAAGCAGAACAAGCCTTGGCCACCATTTTTAAAGCTTATCTGTGTGCAGAGAAAGCATAAGCTACAAGGAGTTTCTATGAGAGTTCAATTATGGTAGCTATCAGGAAAGTTGGGTAAGGGCTTAAAAACAAATACATCGAGTTTGGCTAAAGCTTCAAGGAGTCAATTGATGTCTCTGACAAGTAATTACAACTCCACACAGATATCCAAAACCACATAAAGCAAACTTAGTGATAGATAATAAAGGCTTAGCTATCCAAGGAGCAGCTAATTTGCTAGACATATTCCAAAATAAGATAATCTTCTGCTTGCATCTACAAAGTAGATAAAAGAGTTAGACCACTTGGGTAAGAGTAACAAGGTAGCAGAAGATTTGATTTGCCTAAAATGTGTTGGAATTTCATTTAGTGATGAGATGCTGAAATACCTGAATAACTTAGGCAGGAACAAAAGAATGTATGCATAGAGATCTTAGCAATAGTTGTCCTTCAAAACAGCAAAAATTCTCAGAGCAGTGGGAGACAGACAGTTCACAGCGAATAGCACTAAGACATTTTCCCTTGTATTTGTATATAAGCCATAAACATAGAGTGCAGAGGGAAAGAACTGAAGCGAATTAAAGAAACTCAGCCAAATAAACACTGCGTGCTTTCACTTTCTTTTTTTTTCAGGTTGACATAAAGCATTCATTGCTTCAGAACCACACTGTAAAATCCTCAGTAATACTGTGTAGAGCAGCTGGATTATTGTTTATCAGGAATTAAATTAATGCATTTCTTTGTTACTAAGTTGTTTGATAGAAATTTAATTAAACTTTTGGCATACCTGAACTGGGTAAGTGAACTATTGTTATACTACAGGTAAGTTGATAGCAAAAAAAAAAAAAAAGGAAAAAGACTAATCATTTAATTTTCTGTATCTTTCAGTCATAATTCATTGCATTCACTGAACTGATTAATTGATGCTTAAGTTTCATATCTCTTCTGTGTTATTAGTTCCATATGTGTATATAATCAGATTTTGTGGGCTGTAAGCAGTAAACAGCTACGAATTTTCATCATCTATTTTAAAAACAGCTAATTAGATTAAAAATTATTTTGTTCATTTTTTCACCAACTCCTTGCATCATTCTTTAATTATTATTTATATTCAAGCATTTATTTACCTTTCAAAACAAGAGTTTTTCAATGGCATGTGTATACAAATAAGATGTGAAGACTATACAGTCTTCAGACACAGACCTACTTTGTAAACTGCCTTCTGCCTTTCTGATCCTTACCATCTTTCTATTTCTTTCCACTCAGTTAACTCACATTTGTCACATGCTCATTTCGGGTTTGTTTCACAGTGTCCAGCACCATAGGACCATTTAATATCCTCTGTTACCCCAAGTCCCTAAGCTGCTCTTTTGCTGTCTGCTTTTCCTGTCCACTGGAGAAGAAAATGTTGTTTCAACACATTTAGTTTTGCAGAAGACCGGAGACTTGGGCACTCTGAGTGACTGGGGCAAGAGCAGAAACAAGGGAAAAACATAAGAGGGGTGGCATGAGAGAAAATTAATACAGAAATAAATGCGCTCCCTCTAGTATCACAAAAGACACAACAGCCCTGTTAATTTCAAAAAGACAACGGAAGCACCATGGCAGATTCTGTTGATGTCATTCTAGAATGGGAAAGGAAATTTCATTCATAGCAATGAAACTTAGCTTTTTTTCTCTTTGTTTTTCACCCTCTGTTCAGCTGGCAGTAGTGGGAATTCAGAATCTGATCTAGACAGCTACAGGGCCATTTTCTCCATGGTCACACAGTTTCAGCATGGGGGAAGCCAGATGGAGCCAGCTCAGGAGTGCTGGTGTAACTAAGAGGGGAATTTGGACCATGTCATTGGTATGAATTTTAGACCATGGCAGATAAAGGAACACAAAGTAGAAAAATGTGTGTGAAATGCAGCTGAGGTGGAACATATCTCATCTGTCTTTCTCCCTGCTAATTACTGCTTCTCTGAAGCTGCTCATTTCAGTGGTGTTCCCTGATTCTCTCACAAGACTAGTAGTGGAAGTGCTATTTGAGCTGCACTGGAAACATCCCAAATTATCTATTCCATTAAGTGACTTTGATCACATTTACTTACTTCAAGGGTTATGAGTGAATTGCTTACATCCTGTGGCATCCCACATCCCCTAGTTGCTGTTGGTGTGAGCACCATGAAAATTCAATGCTAATGCCAAAGGCACTGACTGAGCAAATTTCAATTCTGAAAGTCAAGAGGTCAAAGCAAAAACAATGGACCAGCTGTTCCTACTGGAACAACAGAAAGAAAATATGAATAACAAGACTCAAAATGTCTTTCTTCATTAAAATCATGTCTGTGTGGTCTTTTCCTTCTTGAAGACTCTGCATCATTTAAAGATGCATTTATTTATGAAGGACAATCTTTGGAGCATTTCAGAGCTTTTTTAAAAATCCCCTCAGTTGTTTTTACCTGTCTAGAATGAGGAAGCTAACAGTAAAAAATGCTACCCAGATGAATGATAAACTCCTACTGGGGACACCAATCTACTTCCAGATATAGCTAAAAGATAAATTCTTTACTTCAGCTGAGAGGCCAAGCTAACTGTTGATACCTAAATATGATACCAGATTGCATACAATGTCATGTACTACCAGGTCAGTCATCAAGTGAAACGAACTTTCCTGAAAAAAACTGTCCTTACAGTTCATGGACACATGAACAGGTAGGGGTTTGCTCACCTTTTCTTAAATAAAATGGTGATTTAGAATTTAAATTGCTCTCAACAATATTTGAAAATAATGCTGTGAATTTTTCAAAAAGAGAAGAAAAACCTATATGAAACTATGATTCTTTTTACCTTCATATTTCACTGTGCTTTCTGTATGTAGAAACAACAAAATGCTGTATTATCCTATAGCTCCTCAAACTGCTATGAAATATAGGAGAGTGAAGGAAGGGAAGAAAGAAAAGACAAAGAAGGAATGAAAAGTCTTATCTATGCCTAATTTTGTAAGAATTTATTTCATTCCAATAGAGTCTGTGAAAAAAAATTTCAACATCTACGCTAAATAATACATCAGATTATTTTAGTATCTTTAATCTACAGCTATTAATCTATAATTAGATTTGATTCCAGCTTTAAATTGTAACTTAACGATTTTGCCTTTTGCTTCCTCATCTCACTTAGTAAAAGTTACACATGGTTGGATTACATTTCTCTTAAGGCACCTTTATATTTTAATGACTGAAGTGGCTGCAAAGTAGCATGCTACTCTCAATTGCAAAACTTGGTAATTTTTTAAGAGTTGAGGTTTCTCCTCTAGTGAGATAGGTTTTTCTGTGGTACACTTGAAAATGCTTAGGAAGCCACTACCCAGTACATTTGGTTCATCTCCAGAACTGCTCCACCATGGCTAAACTCCACACCTATCCCAGAGCGCAGCACTGATCATGTGAGTACAGTCCATCTGTTTCAGAATGACACAGGTCAGTTGAAATCACATCAGAGACAGCAGTCACTTCCAGCAGAAGAGAGGGAAGCAGAAGTGGAGTGTGGAGAAGATTTGAGTGGAAAAATTCTGAGTGTGAGAAAAAGAGAAGGAATTTCTAGGGTGGAAAGCTATTGTGTATGCAGAGACAGGGTGCCTTTGTGCAAGATGGAAAGTCCCTAAAAAGAAACTTGTGGTCAGACAGATAGTAAAAGAATGTTTAGTTAGCAAACCTCGATGGGGAGGGAATATAAAAACAACCCTTTGAAGATAACCAATTACATTGTAACAAGTTTGCATAGTTTACTAAACTGTTATAAAAGCTGCGCCGTTTAGCAATAAAGTGGAAGCTTGCTATCGCTTGCATCAAGTGTCTGTCCTGCTTTCCCTCTTCCCTGCGCGTCTCGGAAAAGTTCCCCGACAAACAGTGGAGCCAATCACAAGCATTTGACAGCCTGTAAGCAGCTCATACTGTTGATTACGGCATCTCTGCTGAGACGGCAGCAACTCACAGCTTGATGGCAGTAATTTCTTAAAACACTAGGAATATGAATACTCTGTGTGATCCCTTAAAAGGCTACAAATGACATTCGGCAGATATGCAGGGAAAGCAAAAAATTATGGTCCAGTCTTTTGACTCAAGAGTGCAATGACACAGAGAATACATGAATGCCTTCTGTCTCAGTGGATCCTGATTAGTTTTGGCATATTCACTCACTAGTAATACATTATTTTTTTTTTTCTCCTGAGGATTTTCATGCTTTTTAAATAATAAATAAATAAATAAATATGTCTACTTCCTGGTCAGCTTTACATCTCACTATCTCATTTAAGTTTCTTCAGTAGCTGCTCTATTGAGATGGTTCATCTGAGTATGATCTGAGGTATCAGCTGGTTCAGGCACAGAGGTTCAGCAGAGAGGGGAGACATGTCTGGGAATTTGTTCCAGATGGTTTGTATTTTCCAAAGAAATTAACTGACTGCTTACTTACACTAATAGAAAGGTATCATGAAAGCTCAAACATGTCATTCTTTTTAAATCAATACCAGAATTTTACCAGGATTATGAATAAATTCAAAGCCTAACAATTATTTCCTGTTTCATAACCTTCTTGCTTCAGACACTCACCATTGTTCAGCCATTTCCTCAGCTTTGATCCAGTCATCTTTGAGTAAATTCTGTTCTGTCTTCATAGACAAAATTTGTAAACAAAATAAAGTCCTTAAAATCTGAGGCAACCCCACTCTGAGCCCAGATCTCAAAGAAAATCAAATAGTAATTTTACTAATTGAAGATTCTACTACTTTGCTGGCCTGAAATACTTAAATTTGCACAGGATATCATACAGTATTCTAACAGTACATTTTATTTTCCTGTAATTTAGAGTTTAAGGCAGTTATGGTAGTTTTGGGTTTAATACTAAACACTAACTTACACAAGTGGCTGCAAGTATACAGGTAGCACAGTGCTTTGCCTCACAAACAGTGGAAACTTGATGCTGATGTGTATTTTTAAAATCTCTCCTAAGGAGAACTTTTCCAATGCTTGCTTCAATTTCAATAGTATCTTGTTATTTAAGCAGTGGCATTAAAAGCACTGAGACTGGTCATATGTTAAACTATGCACAAGAGAAATGGCTAAAAGTAGACTCTGACTCTGATTTATCTTCTTGAACAGTTGCTTGAATTTAGTAAAGCAAATTCAGGCTACTAATTTCTTTTGGAATTAAATCTAAATAACCTACCACTTGGGCAAAGACTGCCATTAACTTTCCAGCAAAGTAGGTGCCCAATGTCAATGTTTTTCTCTCTTGCTGAATATCATGCAGAAACTAAACCTGGCATTAAATCATACAATAATGAATTAATTTTAAAGTTAAACATATGGTCCATTTGCTTTATGTGGGTGAAATAACCCATCACATGATTAGACATGGAGATTACATTTCTGGTTATTAAACACATAAGAGTGAATCAATAAATCCTGAATAGTGTCAATATTGCTCAATGTTAAAAAAAATTAGAAAAAAAATTTACAGTTCAATCTGTCCTTGTCCTTCATGTGTCCTGTTTTCTGACTTCAACTATTCTGAAATATTTTGCCATCTTTGAAATGTAAAACCAAACCCTGCCTGTTTAATAGCTGTATGCTTTATATAAAGTCCATATTAATGAGATGGGATTTTAAAAAAATTATTTTAAAATATTTTAACAAATAAATAGCATTCAGGTTTTGAACATTTTTATACTTCAAAATTTCTTTTATCTACTTTACTACAGTCAGACATCAACTAAAAATCATACAAAATCTACTTAAAATTGCTGATACTTCAGATAATCCACTTCCTATTTATTTTGTGTATGTTTTTATGTAAGGTGACCTATGCCTATGCAGGACAAAAAGCCACTGACACAGAATATGGATGAGTGAATTGTGCAGCTGCAAAACAGCATGTAAAAGAGAAAGTGCTGGACGCACAGTAATTTCAGAGGCACCTACTTCAGTCTCCTGATTCTTCAGGTGTAAAATTACCCTTCTGATGTATACATCTCTTGCAATTTTTATTAAATATATAATCTACATTGAAACTATATTTCAGGGCATTTTTTTCAGGGACTAAAATGGAACTCATTAATACCTTCTTAAATTTCCTTGTATTCAAAACTAGCAATGAAAAAACAAGCCTTATTAGTCTAAGAGGTGTGGGATAAAACTCCACAATCCATCTCACCCTGGAAAACACTGAACATTTGTACTTTAAATATCATTCTTCTAAAACAAATTCATCTTATTAAAGAAACCAACTCAACAGGAAAAAAAATTGATCTTTCTCTTGATAGGACTGTCAGAGACAAACTCTTACAAATGAATTTGTCTATTACTATTATCTTCTGTTTCTACATAATTGCAGAATAAGCAGTCAAAAGAGAGAAGAAAGGCAGGCTTTCTTTTTACTTTTTATAACACCAGACTCAGGCTAAAGACATTTAATCATAAGGTGTTCCAGTGGCCAGCTTTGCAGAAATGAATGCAAAGTCCTGCACTGCCAGGCTGTCGATGGAGCAGATAATCAGACATTAGTCTTCTCAGCCCAGTCTTCGACTGAGTCCTTCGGGAAACAAAAATAAATCTAGTCACTAATGTTTCATTATTTCTCAGATTGATTATTTCTCTGCTCTGTCTTAATTTTGTTATGACGTATTTCTCTGTTTTTTAGTCTAATTATATCCATATTTTGTCCTTTGTTTCTTCTATAATTGTACACATTGCAAAAAAAGAAGTAATTAATTTTTCTTTTTTTTACATTTTTCATCACCAGGAGATCTTAAAGCTGCCAAACCACTTTCTATCTTAATGTCATACTTCTTTCGAAACACAGTAAACTATTGTTTCTGTATATCTTTTGTAGCTAAGCTAACATTGACAATTAAGTGTGTCTTTGATCTAAGAGCTTTAGAGGTAGACCAGCCAGTAATGGTAATTGAGAAAGCATTATATAAGCAAAGTAACTGTCATGATTTATTGCTATGTCAAACAATAAACATACCTTTCTAAATTATTTTTCATGAGAATGATCAGGATCTGTGTCTGACCTTGTATCCAACTAGGCCCATGCTTTATTTTTTAGCTAGTATCTTTTTAATCCTTGCCCTCCATTTCAAAGATTCAGTTTTATTTTATGGTCTCCACTGCTGCCATCGACTTGGGTATTTTATGGGCCAATGCTTATCATTCTGAGGAATATAGATCTCTAGATCTTGAGACATAATATAGGCCAACCCAGCAGTTAAATCTGATAAAGGCAATCCAAGGCTCTAGTCACAGTATGACTGTACAAATAGGCATCACTGTAAGTATAATTTATGATCCATATTGTGATAATAACAATTTTTGGTTTCTCTAACCACAGATGGAGAAGATTTTCCAAGGTGGGATATCATCATGTTCCTCCTTCCTATTGGGAAAGCTGAGGTTGTTGAAGAGCCTTGTTCACCCTTTGAACACAGTATTTCACTAGTAGGAATGTATTCCACTGGACAGTGGGGTAGATTTGCTCTTGCTAAACCACTGTGATATTCGCAGGCATTTGGGAGTTCCAGGGACACTCATTGGAACATTCTGTTTCAAAGTGTCCCTCAGTTGTTGTGTGTCTGTGTAAACTCTGACAGGTACATCTCTTGTATTCTAAGTCAGGTTTTTTTGAAGATTTCACTTTATGTTTATATAAAAGTCAAGTCTCATTTCCTTGATGAGTACTACGACTTGGTGTAATATATCTTCACTGGTTTTTCTCAAGGTAGCACTGACAGAAGGTTCTCATCCATGCAGCTATCTATTTAGATGGGTTGTGTCTTCGTTTTTGAGGCTTTGCATTTCATGAAAAAGGCAAATAGCAGTTTGGTGTCTAGGGGCAGATATTAAATGCCTGAAGTGAGTAGGTAATTTTACATGTATAAAGACTTTTGAATCACAGATAATATTATCTAAAGAGTAAAAAAATTCTGTTTTTATTATTGCTTGAGCATCAACACTGTGATTCTCATTGTTACTCAGAATAAAATAATTGAAGAAATTTATCCTCAAGACACATGCTATATAACTCTATCCATTATTGTTGTAGTGAAGTATAGCAAATGAGGCTTCATTCAGCAGTTTCAGCAGTTTCAGCAGCACAGCCCAGTACATAAGGGAATGATAAAAATTATGTTTCTTCTTCTTCTTCTTCTGAGACTAAGGATCCCCTTCTGCACAAAATTTTTGACTTATCATTTTATCCTGTAAACCAAAGTGTTCTACTAAGATCAGGCTAGGTGCACCACATGATGCAACACAAGTGCCTTATGCAAAACAGCTTTTATCTTACTGAATGATTTTATCTTAATGGAAGGGATTGAATTAATATTTCATATATACAGGGGTATTTGTGTATTTAGTCCACAATATGACTGTACTAACAAGGGAGATACTTCACTTATTTATTGTTTTTAAACCATAGCTGGAAGTTGGAGCTGTACATTATCTTTTTTACTAAGCAAGATTCTTAAAGGACAGAAAACCAATTTTATCATTACTATTATTATAGTTCTATCTGGTCCTTTTTCAGTTCTTTCAGACTTGAATCAATTTGACCAATGGTTGTGGATGAAAATAAAAAAAAACTTTCTTGACAAAGGGGAAAGAGATGAATGGATCAGGAGGTGAGACAGGGTGATAGAACAGCTACATGAGAAAATAGGAAAAATCACTAGGATGCAGAAACTGGATGTGCACTCAGGGAAATGAGAAGGATCGATTAGGTTAGAGGTGGAAGGTAGGAAAACGAAGACAGGGGTAATAAAGGGCAACAAATTGTTTCTGTTTTAATGTGTGTGAGGAGAATGGACTGAAATAGGAACCTGAAATATCATGTGCAGCTGTCAATATGAGAAGCTTTTTTAATACAAAATATATTGCTTGTTGTCCCGGGTGTTGTATGTGCACTTTGCAGAGATTAGTTGTTCGTATGAAAATCACTAGCATACATAAGAATCTGTGGATGCCATGCAGAGAAAGAATGTGTTGAAATTCACACAGGCTCATGGAGGTATTAATGAAACCACATCCTGTAGTAACATCCCCAGCTGTTGGCACAACTGAGTTTTGGTCATCTGCTGTTACCTCTGCTAATGGTTGGGTATTCCTGTTAATCTAGTGTGAATAGCTGAAATAGCCTATCTGTGTATTATTGATCACCATATCCATAGGATCTAAGAGCAGAATCCTAGACAAGAATTTCACCACAGAAAGAAACAAAACTAAACTGTTAGACCTGAAAGTTATTGAAATCACCCAATACATCAAGAAGCAGTGAAGGTGAAACACTCAGTCTGCAGTGAAGGAGGTAGAGTGAGAATGTGCCAACACCTTTTGCTTGCAGAAAAATGTGATGAAAAAAGTTTTCAGAGACACAAAGCACTGAATTTAGTAATTATTCTGGTTTGTTGGTATTTTATTGTCAAGTAAATGGAAACAATAGAAGCAGAATATTATGTATTGTTAGATCTGAAACACAGTAAGAGAAAGAAAACAATGAATAGAAAATATTTCTATTTACAGGTAATGTGAAAGAGGAACACATATCATTACAAATCCACTTCTTCAGAATTTTTGTGGATTTATTTTACTGTTGAAGCCCCTTATGGATTGGGAGTTTTTTGCAAGTTGTTATTTCACAAAACAGCTTCTCTTCTTCAAGGTCATGTTCCTGTATGCTTGAATTTGCAACATATATTCTAGGTTAAAGAAAGACAATATTATAGTTTAATTTACTTTTTTTCCCCTGCAAGACAAAATTGGCTACAGAAAGCCAAGCTCTCTACTCAAAAAACAAATAGTATTGGTAGCTAGCAACCCTTGTTCTTGGAAGGCAAACCAAACTTCTGAATTTGAATATTTGGAGCTCAACTAAAATCTTTTTTCCATAAGTAAGCAATTTAACTAGTATAACAGAAGATTATATTCTTGTTTGTCTGAATTGGAGATTCTCATGTTGTGCAAAAGACCTTAAAATTACAAGACCTTTATCTCTTTTTCTCCTTCTTTCTCTCCTTCAGCTTCTTTTTTCCTCTGTCTTTCTACTCCTTCGTTCCTTCCTCTTGTCTCACCCTTCCCCTTTCATCTTTTCTTATTGTCAATGCATAGTCAAGTGGCTTAGGATGTTCCCACTGAAAACTGCGGTTTGAGCTGAAAGAGCTGAGGATGAACGAAGGATAAAGAGGAAAAGAAACTGCAGTAAGAACATTAGTGTTCCTCCTGAAAAAACATGAGGAAAGAAGATGGAAAAATTAAACAGGAATGTGAAAGACTGCAACTTTAGAGGTAAACAAGGGATTAGCAAATTATAAAAGTTTACTTGGCAAGAAAGCGGTGATTCTTGTCTATTCAAACCCTATGTGCTGTTATTCCTCCAGTCTCTATGGTAACAGTAACACAGACAGAAGAGGAACACTGAGGAAAGGCTAATGGAAAAAAAAGCATGCTTACATTTTCTAAAATGCCTGGGGAATCTGAGTTTTGGATGACTTGACTGAAATAAACAAGATTCATTTTCTAACTGCTTGGAATTCAGCTTCACTAAATGGAGCTCTTCTGAGGTATCTAAAGTTAGTGTAAGGCAGCCTGCATTCCATGAAGCCATTAAAAGGGAAAAAACTATTATTCTGACTGTCACTTATGACAACATTTCTCAGCCTTTTTTTGTATTCCTGGAATGAAAAGCCCCAGATTTTACACAACACTTCAAATACATGAAGAAAATAATTTGAATAAATCAAGATACAGGTGATTTGCTTAATATCATGAGAACATAAATAAGAACTTTTTTTTTTTGTGAGTGTAGTTGAAGACTAGCTTGAACTTCTATACAGATACAGGTGATAATCTATTCTTAGCTCATCAGATTGAAATTTGATATCCAGAGTCCCATATTTTATATATGAGTGATTTGATTTTTAGTGCTGCTAAGCAAATCACATGCTGCATCTTCCCCTGACAGCATCAAATCATAGACATACTTCTAAACATTGTATTTATAAAAAATTAAGAGTGAAGAGAAATAAAATAAATTCTTGCAAAACATTTTCTCCTATATAGTTTTTAGATTTTCCGCAAACATTTTTGCATGCTTGAGAGTCCTCTTGTGACACCCTTCTGGCATAGAAGAAATGATACAGCAGTTGCTGCTCAGACTGAAACTAGTAAAGAGGTGAAAAGTGCAGCAGTTGAACAAGGACAGTAAGCAAAGAAGCATAGGAGTAATCAAAACTGTGAAGGACAGAATTATTCATAGAAAATGCCAACTGTTTTCCTTCTTATTGACATATCTTCAACTCCTATTATACCACTTAATAGAGGGACAAGGACATCTCTGAGTAATTTTCAGCAGTTTATGTAAAGTTCAGCTAGAAGGTAAGTGAAATGAAAACCTTTTTCCTGAAAGATTGTAATGGGGGCGACTAATGAAGCACTTCTCCAATACATAGTAGCTTGATGAAAAAAATCCCAGGCTGTTAAAGAAGAGTATGCATTTTCAATTGCAGGCTCAAACCTCTTCTAAAAAGTAACAAAATGTTGTTTTATCCCTCAACTTTGCATGTCTATATGTCGGTTTTGAACGGTTATTGTTTTGGTTTCTGAGTTATATGGAAGCCTAGTGATCCTGGAAAAGCATGAACAATCCTTTCATCAGCTAAGATAATTCTTTAAGACCTATATATTTCTAGTATTAAAGAATAAATCAATCCATTTTTTACAGCAAGATGCTCAGTGATTGAACAGTCTTAGCTGTGGTTTGGGGGGTGTATGAAACTTCTAAGAGTTTGTCATCACTGGAGCTTTGATCTTTGCCACTCCACTGCATAAAGCAGCCATGCATAATTAGAAAACTAGACTTCACACAGTAGATACGGATTTCATTTTGTCAGCATAACAGTAAGAACAGTTAAATAACTCATGTATTTATTGCTGGCATGGTGTTTTACTTGAAACACTTACCACCACCATCTTTTTAAAGAAAAATAGGTTATTCTGTTGCAGCACAAACTAACGAAATTAGGGTACAGTGCTCAAATTTTACTGACAGGCCTTGCTATTATGTAATATTTCAATTCTTGACCTAAGGGAAAAGAAATTTTAAAAAAGGATAAATAAAAAGAAAACTTTAAAAATATAAAAATCTCTTTAAAGTAAGTCATTCCAAACATAGAATTTTAATACGGATCTCTGAGTCAAAATAGTTAATTAGCAAGAGATCATTCAACTGGAAATTTGTATTATAAAAGCTTCCAATACTTTATCCAATAGACTTGAAATGACTGCTATAAAATGCAACCTGTTGCACTAACAATGTAATTATAAAGGGATAACATAAGTCTGCTTGTTTTTTCTCCTAACAAATATCTTCCCTGATTATTATGACAGTATCAGCCAATCAATTTTTGTTTCCAAAACATAATTTATATTATGTGTCTGTTGGAATTTCCATTATATTCCACACTTGTGTGCATTAAGCATTTCTTGGCTAGTTTTTGGTAATAAATCATAATTGAGCTTCATATACTTTTGGATTGGAATAATGTGTGTGCAACACCTACTTGTAACACAACCTCATTAACGAAATAGAGAGAAGATGCTGAGCTATCAGCTGAGGAGGCATCAGAAAGTATTATTCTTTTCCGCTTTTGGTACAGATATGCCATTGTCCCAAATAGGAAAAAGAAAAAAATACTGGGTTTAACTGTTTCTAATGAATTTGGAGAAAAGCATGACTTAAATTTTAAATTTCTGCCTAGGTAGAATCTCTCATGTCCATTCACTTCTTTCACCTTCTTTTAGTGATTTTCTGTATGTTAAATATTTTATGTATTGAAAAAATTCAAAAGAGAATTAAAACTTATGTATACTACATAGATTTAATTTATTTTCAAGAATTCAGATGTGTTCTTAATTAAAGTTTCTCCAGCTGTGAGATACATAAACAGGAAAAAATCTATAACAGAATGGTACTGTTTAGTGTTGACAATACAGATAAGCAAATATATATTGCTTATAAAATAAGGGTTACTATAAGTAAAGATAAATATTATGCCAGGACTTACTTGTATAGAATAATTACATATATCATAGAAACACATCTGGTGCAAGTATTGGGATTATCTCATTAACAGAGATTTAGGCATAAATGACCTGCAGGTCATAAAGGGACTCATGAACCTAAGGTGCTGTACTTTCGCTGTGTGCCTAGTTCTGCATTTCCCTTCATGTCTAGATCTGCTACTCTCCTGGCTAAAGTAAACATCAGTCTTGCATTCCTACATAAACTAGGCCACAATCTAGAAATGAGCCTATCAGAATTATCTGAGCAGTCTTTATGCAGGATCACTACAGTAGTTTTATTCACCATAGGATATTTTAAGATGAATCGCTACTGAGTAAAATACAGATGATGTCTGTAAGTACAGAGAAGAGACAATGCTCAATTTTAAAATAAGTGGTTTACTACTAGGCTAGAGGGAGATCTTCTCTTGTCCTGGTCAGTCCTGATTTTCTTCATGGAGACATGCACATAACAGAAAAGGCTCAAATATGGGCCCAATTTATATCCTAGAGTAGTTATCGAGTTTTATCTTAAAGGGGGATTTAGACTCCCTTAAATAATGGAGAAAATTGCTCAAACTCTTTTGGATTACTTAGGGTTCTCAGGTAATTACACTTAGAATGAAGGAGAAAGTGTGTCAGGAAACAGCTTCTAATTTAGCAATCATAATGATTGAAACAACTGATAATTTATGGAGGTAAATAATTTATATAGTTGTCATCATAAGTGCTCAGAGTGTTCTTTATTATGAACAGAAGCTACTGCTAGAATCACAGTTAGATTTTCATTCCGGCCTAACTATAATTTCCTAAGTGTTCCAGAGATATGTACACGCAATTACGCACCTTTAACAAAAACTTTGGTGCTACAGGCACAAAAAAATGCTATCAGCATGTCAGTCTGGTATTTTATAGATTAATTTGACTGGTCTTCCAATACCCTCTTTACTACATGTATGAGTGTGCCCAGTGAGGGCAGTGAACATCATTTTAAGAACAAATATCCTTCTGGGATGCATTTACGCTGTCAAATATCTTCCTATTTTGTTTCCACATCTCCTGTTCATATGTCATATGATTTGTATGTTAGTTTGCCCAGGGCTGTATCTGGATAAAACTAAGTTATTATCTCTGAGACTAAACTGAGGAAGGGTTACGGAAATAGTTTGATCTGCCCTGTAAACACACCAATAGCATTATCTATTACAGTTGCATTGTCATTAAAATCCTTCCTCCATTCACACCAGTGGGATGTCATTTACAGATTTTACTGGGAATGGCATCTGATCCATGTGGTCCTCAAAAAAATCTACAGCAGTGTCTGGCATAGACCAAAACCATAGCAAAGGATTATTGTTGCAAATCTCAAATATGTGTGCTGGTCACTCATGGTTTCTTATATGGGACAGCTAGGTTACAACACATGAATACAGTGGGAATTTTGGAGCAAACAGAATGTGATATAGACACACTGAAGATATGTAGCCTTGATGGGCAAAAATTCTGAGCTTCCATCATGAAGCTAGTGAGCCATATGTTATACCCCAAAATGGATGTCTCTTTAACACTGTAACCTGTTACCTCCCTGTGGCTTGACTACAGAAATCATGAATCAGAGAGAAGTGATATATTCTTAAATAACAACATCAGGAATGGACAACATAGGCTTTTCCTGCAAGACTTGGTCATTTTTAGTCTTCTGGTCAAGCTTCTATCCAAACCTCTTCTCCTGCAGACCCCTAGTCTAATCTCAGTCACCAATGTATTAACTGCTCCCTTATCAAACCTATCCTGAAATGTCACAAAAGGGCCTCAGAAAGGTAGGACAATCACCTTAACCAGTTTCCAGAAATGGGGATATAGTCCCAATGAGATGAATGCTTGCACTGTTAAGCAAAACTAACTATGAACATTTTCCTGTTGAAAATAAGCAGTATATGTTGAATGAACTGTGGAAACAGGCTTTTTTAGCCTCAGACTATCTCCCCTTACACAATATCAACACCCAGTTTCTAGAGTTCTTCTAGAGTTCTTCTCAAGAAACAATTTGGTATATTCATGTTTTTTCTATAAATATTTTTAAAAGACAAAAATAAACGGTTTTACTTGTTCATTTCACCTAACATGATGTTTACACATGCCATGCATAAAAGTGAAGATCAGCTGTTTCAAACAGCTTGAAAACTTTTTCAAATTAGTTTTAGACTTTCTCTTAAAATGCCAGTGTGCAGAGAGAAAGAAAGCATTAAATCATATTCTTTTTTTTCCCTCTGGACTTGAGGAGTCTACAGAGCGATGACTCAGAACAACAAACAAATGGAAAAGCAGCCAGATTGTCAAGACTGCCATTCCATTGTCATAAATTTCATCCCCCTTGGAATATTATTTTTAAGGACTGGAAAGACAGCAAACTAAATTCTGCTCTTGGTTACCATATAACAACCCCAACTTTACTCAGTTTCTTCTCAATAATGAGAACATATTTTATGCCTGAGGAAAACTTAGTTTACCGAGTTTAGAGTCAATGCTACAAAAAACATAAAATATGCACAGCAGGTTTAGTTTGACGCTCCTGCTTTGCAGTAGTAGGTGCAGTAAGTAAAGCAAATGGTTGCAATCACACAACGAAGAACATTGGTTTTTGAACAATGCATGTTTTCAGAAAAAAGCAATTGTGAGAGTTAATTAATTTATTTCCTTTATATTTGATATGATATACAAGGACTATGAATGGAGTACACATCTTATTGTTCCCTTCCTTTCTTTTACTGGCTCTGAATTCAATTTACCAAAGTAAATGAATTTACTGTTCTTTATACCTGTTACACATGTGCTTTATACAGTGGATCATGCTGGTAAAAGGAGGAATAATAATGGCACAGTAAATGTGTGGAGACTGTACTTCAGTTCATCAGAGTTCTTGTGCCTAGCATTTGCTGCAATTCTCAAGTAACAAAGGGGACTCCATCTAGCGATGTGTCTACTGGCCAGCTGATTGTCCTTTACACAAGGATTTCATACAATAAATAAAGTCTCTCCATAGTCACACCTGACACTCATTTTCCTCTGTTACTAAAATCCTTAGTTATGGCAGGGAATGTAGGGAGGAAACAGAAGAGAAGACATGCACATAGTTACCTATAAATGGCTTAAATGAACTTTCCTGGCTCCCTTAGAGTCTTTCTCCCCCTCCTATGTGTAAGCTTCTTGGAAAATATTCCACCTTCATCTGTTATTTGTGTCATTCTGGCTCAGTGACCTGTACTGTCACAGAGGGGAAAAAAATGCACCTGTTGAAGTAATTTAGAAGTCAGAGGTTCATCTTAAAGTAGGCAGAATCATGACTTAATTAATTTCAAATTTGGACCTTGTTTCAGAGAAGAAAGCTGATCATAATTGAAGGGGATAGAGCCTGATACATTTATGATTGCTGGAAATGGAGAAGGTCATAGATACCATCTGAACCTGCTGGACTTGTGCATAACCTTGGCACAGAGACTCAGAGGCACTGACCTACCACCTAACCTGGGCATGGCAGGAGGCTCTGCACACAAGAAAGATTAAAGCTTCCCTGCAAACTGAAAACAGAAAAATATAAAGAAATTAAAAGAAAATGAGGCTTTTCATTTAACTGCGCTTAAAGAGGACTCAAATAAGAATCCAGTGCTTTAGGCCACTTGGATCTTGTAAGGACTATTTACTTACCCTAAAAAGTGAAAGAAATGTCACAGTTAGTTCTTCAAAGCAATGCCTTTTCCAATTAAAATTATTTTTCTTCAAACAAATTTTCTTCATTCATAAGTGCATTCTATTAAAGGTCTTGACACTTTGTCAGCAGCAGCAGATGGAAATTAGGCTTGTCTAAGCATCAGACCAATTTGCAGAAGATGTTAAAAGATCATATTTTTTATTGTCTAGCTAAGGAAATCTGAAGTTACTTAGTTGAAAGTTGATCTTCACTATAGTCTTGAAGATCAAATCTGTATTTTTTTAACCTCATATTTTTTTTGTTATCTTCTGGTCATTCTCATTTCTTCTTACAGGGTTGTCTTCACTGCAACATCTTTTGTAGAGGGCAGAGCCTTTTAAGCAAGATATTTTTCTTTATTTAGATTATATTATTCATGCTGCAGATATGTTTTCCCTTAGTACACTCAAACTACTGTAGCTAGGTTTGCCTGAGGTTTGGTTTTTTCCCTTTCTCTGTAACATGGTCTACATTTATCTCTTTTATATTTTCCATATAGCTTTTTGCAAAACTCTTACAGTCTTTTTTACCCCAACCTTTTCTAAAGTTCCTTGACATATTTATCATTATAAAAAAGCACCAGTCTTCTCCTGATTTATTTTCTTAGATAATTTCTCAAATTTATAAAAAACAGGTCTTAATTTTAAATCACTTTACCAACTTAGTTTCTTCCAAGTGGATGTAATAACCATTTGTGAAAGTAGGTAGTTATTTAATTATTGTATCTATCTCAGGGCAAGTCTATATAGAGGGTTCTTCATAAAAAAAGCTATTTTAAAAGGGTGTAAAACTCATCCTTAATTTTCTCCATCAGAAGGACCTTTTATTTAGTTGAATAGGACATAAAACAACAATACAACTACTTTTTCATGAACATTTCAAATTCTTCATAAACTTATTCCCATGTTTAGATTTCTAGTGTTTTTCTGTATTGAGTTTGCCTGCAGAGTTTTGGTATCAGGGAGTCAACACACAGGGACTTTTGATAGAAGATGTCAGAGGTTGCCTTGAAGTTAGATGAAATCAGTGCCAGCCAGCTTCAGACAGACCATCTGCTGGCCAAAGCTGAGCCAGTGGAGGCAGTGCCTCTGTGATAACATATTTCAGAAGTAAAAACTGCTGCAACAGAAGACGAGTGAGAATATTGGACAGAAACTGCCTTGTAGCCATTAAGATCAGTGAAGGAGGAGGGGTGGGAGGTGCTCCAGGTGCTGGAGCTGAGATTCCCCTGCAAACACTGGTGAAGAGGATGGTAAGGCAGCTGTGACTCTGAAGATTAAGAAGGTGTACAGTGAAGCAGAGATCCACCTGCAGTCTGTGGAGAAGCCCACACATGAGCAGGCGGATGTGTCCTGGAGAAATCTGTGACCCATGGTGCCCTAACCCCCTGCACTGCTCAGTAACTGTTAGCAATCTCTCCCTGTCCTTATCTTGACCAATGAGAATTTTGCTGTATCTTCTCTCCCCTGTGAATCTGAGCAGTTGAGGCACAGGGGAGTGATTGAGTGCTTGGTGGGCACCAGGAAAAGTCAACAAATCTCTCTCCCTTAGCAGCTTTTTCTTGTTTACAAGCTTATGCTGATATACAACTTGCTGTGGTCCCTTCATTAAACACAGTGTTATACAATTATTTCTTTATCTGGTAACTCATCTTTTACAAGTCCTTAGTGACAACCTCTACGAGGTTTATGTGTGTCCTAGGTTAAAAATAGATGTATTCTATTACCACCAGCTGTGGGCTGTTAGCTGTTAGCTGTTATCACCTGCTAACGACCCACCCCTGATAACAGACAATGGGCCATCAAGAAACCACCACATGACTCATGGACTTATCTCATCCTATTGTGAGATGCTCCACCCAGGAGGGGGAAGCCGGGCATTCCCACCTGGATATAAGCTGCCCTTAGAACTGCCTAAGGGGAGTCCTGTCTGCTGGGTAACCAGAGGACAAGAGCCACCACGGACCTTCAGCTGGAGACCGGACCTTCCATCGGATCATCGCTTCAACTGGATCACTTCAGTGGGATTGCTCCCACTACCCTAACAGGGTATCAGGTTGTATCTAACTTTATCTGTACCTTTTTCCTTATATCATTTTGCTTGTTTCTACCTTTTCTATAAATTTCAGTCTTGACTTGTGACCTCCCACTGGTTTGTTTTCAAACCAATACAATGTGTTTCAGTAAACTCTCATAAGTAGTATAGAATAAAATTCATTTCTCTCAGAATCTAAAAGCGCCTAATTGTCCTAAAATCACATTAGTTTCTCATTTCCCAAGCTGAAATTTGATTCACTTGTCACCCTTTTAAATTGTTATAGACATCCAATTACTTAGTGATTTTTTATTGGAAGCCACTGATAACTAGTGCACAGCTCAGCACTTTCATCACCATAAATATGAAGGTTGAAGTAACATCTCCCTTGTGCTTTTCTCTTGTAGTTAGAGGGTGTGCAGCGTGGCATGCGCTTCATGGCATGGTGTGCTTTCTATATATCATGGAAGAATTTTAGGGATATGGTATCCTTTCTAGTTTTTACATCTTTAATTGTGTTGAGAGCTTGTGGTACTGGGTTGTCTATTTCCTATTCCTGGTAGGTAGGACATGTAGGAGTGATACTCCTGCTCTGAGATTACTGTGTCAAAGACAGCAAATGTGTTTGGTAATATTATCTTTAGGGTAATTTCAAATACACATGAAAAAGGCCTTCTTTCTCTTTTTTTTTTTTAAATACTTATTTATTTGCTTATTTGTTTTAGTAATAGAAGGAGGAGGAGGAGCAGATGGAGTACTATATTTTTTGAGAACTGGGTGTGGGAAAACAGTAAAATAAATTTAGAAGTAGAAGGTTTTAATTTTGGAGGAGTGGGACTCCCTGTTGTCCTCCCCATTTGCCAGCCAACAAAGCCACTAACTTGCTAGAGGAGGATAACTCTGTCCCTTGAAGAGGAAAAACAGCCAAAGGTAGACTTAAGAGGTGTTCAAACTTTCTATGTTGTGTATACATATACATACATATACACATACACACGCAGACACTGAGATATGTCTGTCTTTCAGAGGCATATACATTTTATATATATTATATAATTCATGTATAAAATGTAAATACCTATTAAAGATAGATATATATATTTATGATAATAAATTTATACATCAGATACACTCTTAGACACTTTTTACAGGCTATGGAGAACATTCAGTTACTAACAAGGTATTTTTCACCTGTGAAAATTTGGATTAGTTATATATTTTCTTTCAGAATTTCATACAGAGTAAATATCGAATGAAAAAAACAATTATATGTTTTCTGTGATGTAGCTCTAGTTCAGTTTGTGCAAACCTAGAAGAGCATTTGTAGATGGCACAATATTTACATAAAGTAGATATTTAACAGTATTCATCTCTATACTCTTTAAGCAACTCTTTGACACAGTCATTTTATGTAGTTTACAACATAACAATTGCTACCTGAGGGACAAAATTAAACTCTACCAGGAATATAAAGGAGTAGACTCTTAACCTGAATAAAAATAATTAATTTTTTTTTTTTTTTTAATCCAACAGCGTCTCAATTGAAAAAAAAATAAAAAAACCAGATCATGGCATTCTATTTAAGTACACTTTATGCAAGTCACACCTGAACTGGCCCAAGAACAGATGTTTTTCAATATTTTAGAAATTACCTACTAGGTTATGGCACCTGATTTTTAAAAAATTAGTTGTAACACTGCTTTCTTAGTCAAGTAGAAAAAATACTTCTTGAATCACCCTCATGTAATCCGTTCAGGAAAGATATGAAGAGAGTTGCAGCACAGCACATGGGGAACCTCAAAATGTATTACTAGAAATTGACATTAAAAAAAACCAAAAAGGTAATTCATGGCTTCTAAATAGTATCTTTATGTATATTCATATTTTTTATTTTCCTTTGGAGCCAAACATCTTAAAGGTAATGAAGATAACGGATGGTTGTACCTTAGACAGCAGCAGTTGCAGTATCATGTCTTACAAAAGAGAGCATCATTAAAATTATCAAAGAGAAAAAAAAGGTTTCTAATTAAAATTAATTTAGTGAGTAGAGGTAATTTTCCTGCTTTACTTTTCTTTTGCTTCTTCTTCACATAAAATACTAAGTGGTGGAGTGCTCTACAGAAAAGATCAGAAGATAATGAAATACTGGAAAAAGCTAGATTCAAAATTAGTGCAAGAGGAATGATCACACAAGCACTCCTAACTCTGGTGTTTGGATGTGTGAACTGTCAAGCAAACATGGTGAAAAGAGTAGACATCTTGGTCATTATCATAATAATAATCTAAATAGGAATGTAAATAACAATGATAGAAATTTCTGAATTGCCTTATTTTTCGTTCTGCCATCACCAGTTCTTAACTTTGCAGTGAGGTAAATTCACTATAGGAGAGAAGAAGGAAACAGGCTGTTGAGTTGGTTGCTAAAGGATCTGGAGTGTTTACTATGTGTTTTGAATGCACAGTCTAGAGGGTGAGAAAAAAATTGCTTTATTTTAAAACTATTTAGAAACTCTTTGTCCACCAACAAATTTTCACAGCCAATTCTATTCTTAAATAGACATTTTTAGTGACACTATTTCCTCTAAATACATTCTATCAATTACAGCTATCACAGCACATCTTTCAAGATTACAAGATGCTTCTTTACTGTGAAAATATTTATATTTACAGATCTCTTTATTTGTTGCGCTTTGCAGGGTAGCACTTTAGGTCTCTTGACATGCCATAGAACACAAGATGCAAAAAGGCATTTAAAATACAAAACACATTTTTTAGACAACAAGTACGATGCAATACAAGGGTTGCAATACTATGTAGCCATGACCTTTACTGAGGAAAAATAGAATCTCTACATGGCCATCTAAGGCATGTAGAAACTTATTCATAGAGATCTTAGAGACCCTTGGCATTAATGGAGAAAAATTTTCCATGGTTAATAATACCAGCAGTTTTATGAATCTTAAAAATATTTTTAATACAACAGAGCTATTTCAAGAAGGGTTGAAGACAGACTTAGTAAGAAAATCTGGCATGCACTTCACCATGTTCTCCGCGAGGTAAGGATTTAACTACTCAGATTGCCACTAGGAGGGAGTAGCAGCACAGACTCCATCTTTAATGGCTACAAAAAAAAAAAAACCAAAAAAACAAAACAAACAAACAAACAAACAAATCGAAGATGGTGAATAAATTTTTCGTGGGGGAAAAAAAGGTGGTACAGAGCCCAAGCTGCTGGAGATAGCTATCTGCTCCCTTTCCCACTCCCAGCCCAAAGAGCAGAAATTCACATATCCTGTTTCCAGTGTTTCCTCTTCCCTCTGCTGTTTAACACAATATTTGCTCAGCATCCTCCCTGCTTCAGCTGCCATCTTGAGGACAGTAAGTTTCACTAGTTCAGAATTAGGAAGCTTAAGACTTAATAAAGTTGCCCAAATTTCTATAGTTACCTTTGAGTATGCCAGCCTTATGTAGGACAGCAAATATCTGTAACTAAATTTACTAACTACTTGTTTCTGTTTTATGCATCTAACTACAAATGACTGAATACAGAAGACAAACTGAAGAATATCCAAGGGCAGTTCCATTTTTTTGATGACTAGTATCAAACCAGTTGATAAGATGCTACATGTATATTGTTTCCAGCACAGTTTATTGTTATTTCGAATGTGCTGCACCTATTTCACAGAGGAAAATATGTATTTTGCAGAGTTTTCTTCTATAAGTCAGGGTTGTGTACAATCATATTAACCAAAGTAGATGAAAGCAGAAGAGGTGGATTGTGGTTGTCCTGGGGCTGCTGGCATCAAAAAATGAAGTTATTATAATAAAGGTCTTCAAAAGTCATAAAACTACAGCAGTTAAAAAAATTGAAGGGCAACATGAAAGGCACTTTATTTGGGTAGAGAGAAAAGGTATGGAAATTACTGCTGCTCTCATAGTGGAGGAAAAGAACTCAACTCTCACTTGTGAATGAGATGGCTCTCAAAACAGACCGTATCATTAGGGTTCCAGTGGCTGAGTTAAGAGAAAAGGAAGGATGCATATTCTGATACTAAGGCAGTGAAAATGTATTCCTTCTCAATGAAAGACAGACAAAACAGATGATTTTATAAGGAAGTATTTTACTGAAAAGTGTTTCAGCTTTGTAGATCCCTGGGAAAATGAAGAGATATGTAAAATTTGGACAAGATGAAACCAGCTTTTTCATTCCACGTATTGACTGCACAAGTCACTTGCAATAAATCTACTGCTTATTGGACTTTAGGCAGCACTTCGTTGACTTTAAGAAGGCTGGTACAAAATTTCCTGTTCAGCAAGAGAGCCTTCTGGTTCCAGAAACTGAAGTTTATTCTAAAGAATATATTTGAGTATGCTTTCTAACATGTAAGGGAACGAAACATGAATTAAATGCAACATATCTGTCATAGAATGACCTCCAAGATAATCTGAATAGAAAAACACTTTTTTTCAGGCCAGTATAGAATTTAATGTCTGTGGTAAAATAAAGCAATGTATATGCTCTTTTGCCAGATCTTAGGGTTGATAGTCTCCAACACAATGTAATACCCCAATAACTGAGTAAAGTCTCAATTAATGATTTCAGTTCCTAGGGGTAAAGAAAACCAAGAATCAAATCTATTTCAAGAAGCAGAATAACACTCTAATTCGTGTTTACATTAAAACCCTAGCAGGGTCTTTACCCCAGCATTGTTTTTGGGAAGTGGTGTTGCCCCACAGGACCATAATAGTCAAAGTTTGCTGTATGAGATCAGGATCTGACTTCATTTTTTTCCCTGAAAAGTGTGCTAGCTGACTAGTCAAGCAATTGCTGGCTGCTTCCCCAATAAACTGGTTTCAGGAACATTTGTCTTGAACACCTGGACAGGACCCGCTGACCTTCGGAAGCTGATGGAGATCCCTTTCTTTTCTTTCCATGACAGGCCAGGACACCAATGTCCAGATGACACTGACAGCATGAAGGAAACAGACTTCTACATTAACTGAATGCTTTTGTATTTCTGCTCCTGCCCTTTGCTGCTCCTCCAGTACTACCTGAATAGCGGTAGGATACTACTTAGCTGACAGTGATTTTTTCTCTCCTGCCATAATGTATCTAAGTCTGCTTGCTGACTCACCTACATGAGAGGTGTCAGAGGTCAGCAGAGTCTTTTTCTAGGATAGAAACCACTGTACTCCAGGTTAATACTTTGATACTTAGAGTGGGGGAAGTTTAGCAGATGGTGTCTCAGTCTAGCACATTGATACCCACCATCGATGCACCTGAGACCACTGGAGAGAATTACATTGTAATTCTGCTTTTGAATCTCTGCTTTAGAAACTGTCTAGACAAATGCTCCATACTAGAAACACAGTTTTAAATAGCTTAGAGTGAATTGCCCAAATCACTATTAGCATAACAATCCCTAAGGAACAGAGGAAAAAAACTGAAGTTGCTACTTCTTGGCTTTGCTTTAAGGACTTTTCCAATAACAGCACAGCACATGCTAAGAGCTTGTGACTGTTCAAAGGCAGTGCTAATACTACATAGGACAGCAGCAGAATGAGGAGGATGAAATATATGCCATGAAATGTGAGAATTGGCTCCACTTAGATCCTATCTTAGTATTCCACAAATTGTATGTCTGGCAATCAGAATATATTCTGAGTCCCTACTGAATGCTGTGATCACATTATTTACTGGTTATCATTTATTTCTTTTTAACTGTGATATATGATCTTTTTTGTGTGTATATGTAATGTAATAGCCAGTATTACCATCAGATGCTTTCCAACAGCCCAAACCCTTTGAGTCAGAGTATGAAAATCACAATCAAAATTCTGCTTCACAGTGTAAAATGATCCTTGACTTCCCTTTTTGTTTGCTAAAATATGAAGTGAGATACTTCTGCTGCTATTTTAATGTTATCTGATTTGATTTCATTAGCTTGTTATAATGACATCACATAAATAATTATTTGTCATTTAAAATGTTAATTAATCTATGTCTTCTGCAAAAGAAAAAAATGTGATTCAGTAAAGCACCTTGTACCAGCAAAGAATTGACATTCAGGAGACTCAGCTGCTGCTTAAAATGTAGATAACTTTGAGGAGTATTGATGAAATCTGATATCCTTTTAGAGGTGCTAGCATATTTGAGTGATTTATACACTTATGTCTTAACACTGACATGTCCTCCATCTATCTGTTAGAACTTTAATATCTTTAAAAACCTCTCAGTTTGGCCTTGTCTTGCAGCCAGGTCAAACAGCAATTAGAATATACTTCAAAAAAACTTAAGTAAGTTTATGTAAGTCCTATAAAAATTCATTGTGTATGCCCACTCTATAATCTGTAAAGAAAGCTGAGAATCTCTAGGGTACCTCATAGATATAAATAGATATTTCAGTACAATTTCATGATATATTGGACTCAGAAGTGAGCCAATTTCAACTTTTAAGATTGTTCCAAATCCAGGCCATGGTTTTGCAACACTGCAAACCAGGTAAGAGGCATGAATAAAAGGAAGGTTTCAAAGTGATGGAGGAAAGTGTAAATATATACAATAAACAAGACAATTTTGAATGCACTGCTTTATAACCAAAAAACCCTTTGATAAAACTGAATTTGTCATATGAAAATAATGATTGACTATTATTGATTCATAGCAGTAGTTGCAAAGCTATTTACTGGAGATAGTCTGATCTGGAAAGAAAAATTAAAATAATTAAAGATTACTAAATGGATAAGAAAGCAGAAATTTACCCAGTCACTACCTTAAATGAAATATTTGAAAGCCAAGGTACTCTGCTTTCACATACTGTAGTTTGTAATTATCTGATCACAGGGAAAAATTAATATTACAATTCTAGGAATCTCCATAACTATTTCTGACTCACTGAGGTGTTTTTAAGAAAAAAGTCAAAGTAAATGGGACAATTTATTATGTGAAATGCTCAAGAGTCTAAGAATTTTTACTTATTTATTATTTATTTACTGCCACATCCATTCATTAAAGACATAGATTATGATTTCCTGGTCTTTTTTCTCTCCTTTTCTTGACATACAAAGAGAAAGAAATGAGAGGAAAAAAATGACATTATTAAAGAAGCTCATTCCAAAATGCACCTTGCCTTGAACAAATTAGTCTAGTAAGTGAGATCGTGAATATTTAAGGGGGTACATGTGTGACTGAAAAAATGATCTAAAAGGTTTTGTGAAAAATGTTTTTTAAGGATGGCAAATGTTTCTAAAGTGCTATATTAATCATAGAATAAATTAGAATTAAAAATCATCTAGTTCCAATCCCCCTGCTTTGTACAAGGATACAATAGACTAGATTACTCAGACTCTTGCAACTGGCTTTGAACAACTCTGGTGGGGAGCATCCACAGGTTCCCTGGGAAACCTATTCCAGTGCTTCACTACCCTCTGGGTAAAGAATTTATTCCCAATGTCTAATCAACATCTAACCTCTCCTGGTTTAAAATTGGAACCCCTTGTCCCATAGCCACAATCCTTGATGGGGTCCGTCGTCACCTGTCCTGTAGGTGCCTTTTAAGCACTGAAAGGCTGCCACAAGGTCTCACTGGAGCCTTCCCTTGTCCAGGCTGAACTCCAACCCTCTCAGTCTTTCATCATAGAGAATGTGCTCCAGACTCCTTGACAGTTTCTGTGGACTTCCTCTAGACCCACTCAAGCAGGTCTACGAGTTTTTGTGCTAGGGACCCCAGAGCCAGACTCAGTGCTCCAGGTGGGGTCTCATAGGGTCAGTGTAGAGGGTAAAATCAACTCCCTTGACCTGCAGCCCAGGATGTGGTCTGCAAGCATGGATTACCAGGACACATTCAGGTTTTCATCCACCATTACCCCCAGGTCATTCTTGGCAGGACTGCTCTCAATCTAATCATGAGCCAGGCTGTCTCCATGACTGCCCTGACCTTTCACTAGGCCTTGTTGAAGGTCAGCATGGGCCCACCTCTCTAGTCTGTTGACGTATATCTGATTGGCATTCCTTCCCTCTGGAGTACCTAGACTACTATGCCTGGTATCATCCACAGGTTTGTTGAGTGTATACTGAATCCCACTGTCCATGTCCCCAGAAAATACTGGTCCCAATACAGACCACCATTCATCATTAATCTCCACCCAGACACTGACAGTAACTCTTTGAGTGTGACCATCCAATCCATTCTTTACTCACTGGATGGTCCACCCATCAAACCCATATCTCTCCAGTTTAGAGACACCAGTTAAGCCCGGCTAGATGACACCAGTAACTCTTCCCTTAACCAGCAGTACTACCCATAGAAGCCCACCACGTTTGACAGGCACGATATGCCCTTAGAGAAGCCATGCTGGCAGACACCAGTCCCTTCTCTGTTTCCTATGTACCCTAGCATAGGCTCCATGAGGATCTGCTCCATGATCTTGCTGAATACAGAGGTGAGACTGACTTGCCTGTAGTTCCTCAAGTCTTTATGCTTTCTTCTTTCAAAAATAAGTGGTTATATGTCCCTTTTTCCAGGAACTGGGAACTTCACTACTCTGCCATGACTTTTCAAATATGATGCTCTTGATTGTCATTATTAACATCACACAGACTAATTTTTCAGTAGGATATAGATAAGGTAGGATGGATTCTGCAAGTAGTTCAGCCATCTGTACCAGTTTGTGGACTGGCAATTGTAGATTTAAAATTCCAAGTGTTGGTACCACTAATGCTCTGCAAAGAATAATGAAAGAATAGAAAAAGTGGTAGTAGAAGGGAAACTTGTTAAACTAGTGACAGTCAAGTTTATATACCAAGTACACACAGTAATTAAAGTGTCTAGCATTTGATAGTACTTAAATAATTATTTGGGTGTTAGTACATCCTAATTAAGAAAAGATTTTTGAAAAAATATCCCATAAGTGTAAGTAGTCAGGAAATTTTTAAAGAGTTCCTTTCCCACCCCATTTTCATTGTCTCAATGCCAAAAGATCACTGGACAGAGTGCACAGAGGGTCACACCAAGTGTCTACTCAAAGCAGTGGACTGTCTCCAACCCATTGCCCCAAATGCATGCTAAGGATAAAAGTAGTGAAGATCACGTGCCATTTTTTCCTTTAGAAAGGACTGTGACTAGTCATGTACTTCTCAATGAATAACTACCTCTTTCTGTCCCTGCAAACTTACCTCTTTTTAGCTCTGTTTGATAGTAACTAGTTCTAACAGAGGGAGAAACTGTGGTCTTCACTGAACTTAAACATACTGATAATAGTTCTGTAAATCTGTAGTCTTAGACCCCTCAGAGGTCCTTGTTTTCAGAAGAAAGACTCAGGTTTTTTGCAAGTTTTACTCACTGAAACACTTTTATGTTATATTTTATCAACATTGTTGCCTAGAAAAAGAAGACTTTCCAGGCTACTTTATTTATGCTTTTTAAAAATAAGAAAAGAGAACTGCATTCTATAATCAGTGTGTACTCCATGAACAATTTACACAGCTTAATGACTGTGCATAATGACTGTGTAGCTGCACTCTATGGCCTTATGAATTTGTTTGATTTGCTTCTCTCAACTAGCAATACAGCTGTGCTATATACAAGATTAGTGAACCAGTTTATGTTATAAATACCACTTGTAACTTTTACTCAGGGCTTGTAAATTCATTTAACTACAGCTCAATTAAATGACAGGAGATGCTCATTCGTAAAGATGTGGGAACTTAAGCAAGCATGGATGTCCTTAAATCATGGTACTGTGGCCTTACACAGTGTCTGGCCAATGTAAAATGCAACAAAGAGAAGTTAAGCCTTAACTAACTTTTGAATCAGGCTTAAATAATAATAAATATTTCTGAGTCTAATGAAGAGGAAAAAAAGAATATTTTAGCTATCTGTGAAAACTGCAAATTCACCTGTTGTAAGGCACTAAAACCCTGTCAGGGCACCCCAGCCAAGTTATCTTCAGCTACCCTTATCAGAGACCTCAAGAATTCGTCAAGGCTTTTGGAATGTAAACTGTTCTAAACTGGGAGAGAAGCTGTTGGAAAACAGAATAACAAAACAGCAAGAAAGCAGGTAAAAAGAGGGACTGTACTATCCTGGACTAGAACCAGTCAAGTTTTCTGAAAGGTGCATGCAGAGTATGGACAGCATAGAGACCCAATTGAATCATGTGTGATCATGTGAACTACAGCAGCAGAAATGCATAAGACTAGTGTAACGTAAACAATAAAGGGACTTTTATGAAATCATACTGGTTTGTTGCTCAAGGGTCCCATTCTCTTGCATTCACCTATTTTCATGAATTCATAAAAATGATTAATTTTATCAGAGAATTAGCCTTGATTCCCCTCCTGTTCTCTGGGCTATGCTTCCAGAAATACTTTGTGAAACTGTCAGATCTTTCCAGAAGTTGAATTTCTATTAACAGATTATGAAGCTGAAATTATCTTTAGAATAATCCTGAAGGCTGATGGACTCGTATAGAACCTTCCACAAGAAGAGTGGTTTAGATGAGACGATCAAAAAGACTTTAAGCTGATGTTTGAATTTCTGTATGCTGCATTCACTATTGGTTTTCCAGTGCAAATAAATACACATTTTCACTGAGAAAAGATACAAGAAATATATGAAAATCCTCTAAACTCTTCAAATTTTGCATTTAAAGTTGCCTTTTAGCAGTCAAGAATGAAAGACAGCAGGATTCTTCCTAAGTGAAGCATCTCTGAGAGTATTTCAGTATCAGGAAGGACCACACAAATCTAGCACTCCAATAACAATATTATTAGTGTTGTTCTTAATAACAATGAATTAATAAGAATTAGTTTTATTTAATTTAGTATTCAAATGATACAAGAGCTCAAGCTGTGCTAAGCACTGCAGAGGCACAAAAGAAACTTCTAATCTTACATATTTGTTGCTGAATGACATGAGAAAATATGAAAATCAATTTTACAATTGAAAACAACCAAACAAAAAAAAAAGCACTGATAAAGTAATTCTTGCTCAAATTGTACCAATAAATACTCATAAGTCGATTAGTATTCTAATCTACTTATCCAGGAACTATAATAGAAAACATTCATCTGAACACCAGATCTATTCAGCCAGATTTTTCATTCTTAAACATTTCTTACTCAAGGAACAATCACCACACATATAAATAAAATAACTGACATAATAGCACACTTATAAAGTCTTTTTTTCTGAAAATTGCCTGTTGGGCTTATGGTTGAATATATTTGTACTTAACCTCCAAAATAATTTGGCTATGACATCTGAAATTACTATTTTGTTGTCTTTAGATCCTACAAACCCCGGATGACTTTGGAATCTATGGATTTTTTATTTTTTCTTAAAACTTAAAATTAATAAGAAAGAGATACCAGACTTATATATGAAATCTGATGGCTTGGCCTTTGCATATTTAATTGCCCATAAACAATTAACAAATCAACAAGTAATTAAGCTTTTTACCCTAATTAATCAATTAAAGGATGTTTTACCTAGTTCTTTGTTACGATCCATGTTGTTAAAAAGATTCCTAAGTTTGTTCCCTTGCCTTCCCTTTGAAATCATTAGAATCTTTAAATGTACAGTGTTTTGTTGAGTGTATGATGATTTATCATTTATTTTTATGTATATTCAGTGCTATTAATCTATACTTTGTGATTCTTTTAATGTATGAATTGTCTTTTACAATCAAATTTAATGCTTATTTAACCTTTGTATGTTTTAAATGGGTCTTGGTGCCAGGCTGCTATTTTTAGTCCCTAACTTGGTCCTGCAGCCTGCCTCCATGGTAACCTGGAATTTTAATGAGGATCTTTTCCCACCTTTGCCACAAGTAGAGAGATCACCGGACTGCTGCCTCCCGACAGCACCCGAGCCATTGGTGGGAGAAGATCACCTCATCCGAGCAACTCCAATCAGCCAGGACCATGGAGGCCGGACAAGGGGCGGTCATGGGCGGGACAAGAACACTATAAAAGCCTCTGTCATCGGGAAGAGAGATGCTTCACCAGCAGGATGCCATAGGAGCTACACCTGGAAGAAGCCACACCAGGGTCCAGGCCATACCATCGCCACACCACAGCCACGCCATCGCCGGGAAAGGCCCTTAACGTGGCACCTCACCTCGGACTAGCCAAGGGTGAAGCCCGACACTGGGTATAGGCCTAATCAATATATATGTTTATGTATATGGACAATATAATGATTTTAGACTTCGGATTAGCCGAGGTCACCCCAGCGCCACAGATTCTTGCTCTGGTTTACGCCGGGCTGGCACAAAAGGTCTCCAATTCCTGTGGACCCAGATTTTATTTTTTTAATATGGATCCTGCATTTAATTTATTTTATTTTTTTGTACTTAATAAACATCCAAGTTTTGAAAACGAGAGTTGTCTCTTTTCTAACACAGACTTCAGTTTTGCAATGCACAGCAGGAACTGCTCTTAAAATCCTCAACATACCTCTCCATTTCCCCCCTGAACCCTCACCTACAAATATTATTGTCTTTTTTAAGAGGAAAATTCCTTGATAGTGCCTCAACAAATGAATGTCTGAAATCTCCATTCTGAATTTTGTATTAATTGGAGGAATCCTTATTAACCACCACTGAAAACTGAAATTATTTGAATAGGGATGTAGGGACTGCCATGTTAGTGTTGAGTTGATTAGCACAGAAAAACATTAGAGTTGAAAAAGGAATTCTAAAATTCTTAAACTTATGGTATATGGAACTTGGGAAAATGTGACTTTAACAGTACTAATTATGTCTGTGCATGCACAGAAACAGATTGTGGAAGATTGTGCAGCAACTGCTTTACAAAAAGCCCCATAGGATTGCTGTTTCACACAATTTTGTCAAGTATTTATGTGAATACAAACACTGCTTGTGGCCCTTGATTGAGTATATATACTGAGTGATAACTCAGACCTCATTCAGGCATTAAGGATTATATGACTGTTAAAGTGGGGTGGCTGAAGAGATGTTAGCTCAATACTATGCCTGAAATAAATGCCTGAAAACAGTTATTCATTTAAAGTTTTGGCTTTCCTGATTTTATCCTGTTCAACTTTAAACCTTTCCTATCAGCTAGGTACTTAGTACACAGTAATGAAATTTATAGGACAATGTGGTTTTCTGTAAATGATACTAAACCCAAGAAGATTTGTAGGAAAAAAACAAAACAAACATATATGTAACTGTCTATATTTGATTGTTTTTCACTCCCAATTATTCTCTAAACACAATAAGCAATATTGAACCACTACCATTTTTTTTTAGAATAAATACCAGGTATTTAACCTTCGGAAGTAATTACATAGTCTCTCTTTGCTGAATTGAAGAAAAGCATTAAATACTTTTGTGTGGAATGTGCTGCACCAGTAAAGATGTCACTAGAGACACAGAGAGTATAAACCTACAATCAGAGAGTATAATCTTGACAAAGCAGGTTCTGCAATAACATTCACATAATTTTGTGACCCTTGTCCGAATCCAGTCTAATTGGCCCACATTTCTCTTGTTTTGGAGACCCCAGAGCTGTATGCAGGACCATGCATAAGTTGGCTCTTCCAAGAGCAAAGAGGAATGGGGTGATCAATTTAGTGTGTCTCCTCTGGACTCATTTCAACAGGTCCCCTGTCTTACTCTGTGGTCTCACAAGACTGGAGTAGAGGGCAGAGAATAACTTCAAATCCAATTTAGTAACAGAGTCCTTTTTCTGAAAACTACCAAGGAGCACTAGAGCACTAGTTTTGTTTCACACAAAACACAGCTCAGCATTTTAGCTCAAACTGCCTCAAATACTCAAAATCTGGTTTATAGGGTGCTTGACGAGACTGACAATGAGGACACAAGTTACTTGAGGAAGAGAAGTCAATTGCATAGATCAGTTCTATACTAGAGTACACTAGAGTATAATACTACAAAAAAGGAGAGTAAGCAAAACCACAGAGCTTTGTAATTTTTAAGAGAAAAGCCACAATTGTTTATCTCTTTAGAACTCATCTCTCTCTACTCATGTCTCCCTATACCAAAATATCTTCTTTGCACCAGGTGTTGAAAAGATAGTCCTGGATAGACTTTAAGTTCCTGTAAGGAATCAGTTTTCAGAGACATGACTTATTGACTAACTATAGCTGACACAGAAGTTTAATAGTCTCTAAGATATTTTTGTTCATGGTTTACTTCTGTTGTGAGATATGCAATTTTTCTAGTGTCTGGATGATTCAGGGTTACAGATGCTGTCAGAGAATCAGAAAACATTTTCCAATGCCAAGGCTTTAACAATAGGCTTTGTTACATCTAAAAGAAGAGTTTCTACATTTTCTTCTTGGTTCAGCTTTATTCCTATTTTAACCATATATATGAGTTTGTTGAAATGATTGTGATTAATTCATATAATTAAATGGCTTGTTGAAGAGAGTGTGTCCTAATTGATGCATATGCTTAAATGTTCTTTATTAACCCTAAAAATAGGTAATGCTAAAGTGCCATATTGAAAGAAAAGTTAACTATACAGAGATTTTTCTCCTAACATACAGAATTAAAAAAAAAAAGTCAGAAGGAGCTAGGAAAAATAGTAAAATTAAACATCTTTGCCTCAGAGAATTTGATTCTGATTATTAATTTTCTGAAAAACAGCCTTTTTTCTGCAGTTAAGGAACTGTCAGGGTTCAACCCAGCCAGCAGCACAGCCCCATGTAGCTGCTCACTCACTCCCACACCAGCAGGATCACAGAGAAAAGTGCAAGGGTAAAAGCTACAAAGCCCATGGGTTGAGTTATGGAGAGTTTAACAGGGAAAGCAAAAGCTGTGCACACAAACAAAGCCAAACAAGGAATGAATTCACAGCTTCCCATTTTTAGGCAGGTGTTCAGCCATCCCCAGCAGAGCAGGGCCACATCAAAAGTAATGGTGACTTGGTAAGATAACCATCACTCCAAACGTACCCCCCCTCCTCCCTCTTCCCTCCACTCTATATACTGAGCATGATGTCACGTGGTCTGGAATATCCCTGTGGGTCAGTTTGGTCACCTGTTCCAGCTGTGTCTTCTCCCAACCTACCACACACCCCAGCCTCCTCCCCAGCATGGCTATACATAAAACAGAAAAGGCCTTGGGTCTGCAAAATCCCTGCTCTGCAGTAACAAAAACATCTCTGAATTATCAACCCTGTGTTCAGCACAAATCCAAAACACATCCCCATACCAGCCACTGTGAAGAAAGTTAACTCTACCCTAGCCAAAACTTGCACATTAACCTACTGCACTTACTAGTGTTTTAGTAAATACTATATTAGTTCCACCAAAATAAAGTTTGTAATTCATCACTATTACCAAATACAAAAATATTAAAATACCAACATATATTTATAGATATACAGGTATTTTATTTATATGTATTAAAATATTATGAAAGATGAGAAGCATCAGCACAACTGTATATTATGATAGGAAAATAGTTTGTATTTTTATGTTCATATTGACTTCTGTAAGCAAGTAGATTGTAGTGGATCTTCATTTTTTAGTCATTGCTGAATGCCATGACATCAGTGTTTTCTGTACTTCATTATATCCAGAACACTGGTGGAAAAAATACATATTTGCTTCTAGGCTGAAAAAAAAATGTATACTTCAAAATGTAATCATAGGATCATAAAATGGTTTGGCATGAAAAGGACCTTCAAAGATCATCCACCTGCCACAGGCAGAGACATCAGTCACTAGACCAGGTCACTCAAAGCCCCATCCAACCTGACCTTCATCCCTGTCAATGATGGATCCTGTTCCAGTATCTCACCACTAACATAGTAAAGAATTTTTTCTTTATATTTAATCTAGATTGACCCTCTTTTGGTTTAAAATTATTGCTTCTTGTCCTGATACTACATGCTTTGATTAAAAAGTCTTTATCTATTTCTCTATCTATTTATATTTTGAAAGTCTGTCATAAGGTCTCGCCACAGCCTTCTCTTCTCCAAACGAATAACTTCATCTCTCCAGCCTTTTATCAAAGGCAAAATGTTCCACCTCTTTGATCCTTTTTGTGACCCTCCTCTGGACTCAGCTGAACTGGCCCAGGTATTTTCTTGAATCACCTCCCTTGAGCTGATGGTCTTGTCCAGGATGCAGTTGACTTTCTGACACACAAGTACATATTGCTGGATCATAGTGAAGGTTTCCCCCACCAATACTCCCAGTTCCTTATCTGTAAGGCTTATCTCAATCAATTCATCTACCAGTCCATATTTATCCCAGGTATGGCACCCAACCAGTTGCAGGACCTTGCTCTTAGCCTGGCTGACCTTTAGGAAATTCACATGGGCCCAAAGCCATTCAAGGTTGCTCTGTAGGACATCTTGTCCCTCTAGCACACATTTTTCCCTGGATTTTGTCTGTAAAACCTTTTGCAGGGGCCATTTTAGTAGGGCAGAAATGCAGGCTAACTAATGAATATTTCTTAAGAAAGTTTTTCCCTTTACATAAAAACTCAATACAAAAAATATCCGAGCCAGTCAAACAATGCATGGAAATTAAAGTTACTCAACCATCCCTTTTCCTTGTTATCCCATTACATGACAAATCCTCCAGTCAGTGATTTGTAAGTATGATACGAATATGCAAATATACACAGCTAAGTTCATTGAAACATGGGAAAATTTATAGCAAAATAACTAAGAAAAGAAGAAGGTTTTCCCCATGAGAGATGTGAAGTATTTGTCCTTCTATAGAACTTTTAGTTGGCACAAATATTCAGTGGTGGTTTTTACGAAACAAAGAGATTTTACCAACATTAATTATTGTAGAATATTTTGTCCAAATTTTAACATTCCTGGAAATTGTAACCATTGTTTACTCCAAGGGAGATCACGTCCTTTACTGTTATATGTTGCTGAATAATAGAAAACCTCTTCCTAATTGTCTTCTCTTTAATTTATACTGAAAGTTTAAATTATTAACAAACAACAATTTTGTTTTCTCTTTTTTAAAAATACATCATCTCTGTATGCATTTTGGTAGTGATGTTCGCAGAAAGGGCAGATTTTTATGAATTCATATTCTCTTGAGGTAAAGATAAACTGCTCTGTTTCTGAGTTACTGAACTAGTTACTTTCTGGAAAGAAAGTGTGCTGCCCAACTCTCAGCTGGTGCTATTAAATTCCAGAAATTTTACAGTAGATTAATATAACATTGATTTTTAACAGGACCCATCAGGTTTTGTCTGCTACTGTTAATAGAATATAAAGACATCCACATACCCAGAGCTGCAATGTGTCCTGCATATCCTCATGTACCCACAGCTGTAGAGGATGATTGTTTCCATATAATGCTGCAGCAGCTGAACTGAAACTGCTGTAGAAAAACCCACTGACATTCAATGTTCATAAAATTAACATTCAAAAATTCAAAAGTAAATCATAACCATGTATGAATGATGGACTTTGGGTGGGATTTAGAAGGAAATAAGGAGACCAGAGCGGGAATCAATGTGGTATTTAAAGAACAAGACAAAGTAATGAGAGAGAACACAAAAAGAGCAGATGAGAGGTGAGAGTAAAGCTGGAATGTGAAATCACAATTCTAAATGCATGCCGTATAGGATACTCCCATTGGTGGATCAAGGCAGCTTACAGTTGATTGGAGAACAAATAAATTCTAATTAAAATGGAATAAATAATCAAGAAACACTTGAGAAAATTTTCTGTGAATAAAATTATTGACAGTAACTTTAGTGTGAATTACTGGAAATGAAATTGCTGATACTATATTTGATAAAGTTGTTAATGAAGATCACATGTTATAATGAGAAATTTCATATATGATAGATTTAATTTCCTGAAAGCACTACATGTATTGTTTGTCACTTTTGTCACAAAAATTAAAATGCGAAAACATCACTTAAAAGTAAAAAAAAAAACAATTTTCCCAAGTGACCTGAAGAATTTCAAGGTTTTCTTTAGGATTCATATGCAGTTAAAAAAAACTGTTATGGGTTAACCCCGAC
>VXAC01001219.1:0-25736 GCA_013399225.1 Rhipidura dahli | reverse complement strand
AAAAAAAAAAAAAGGTATTTACTAGCATAGTAGAAAACTTGAGGACATTCTAAATATTATTTTTATAAAAGAAAAAAAACAGCACTACAACAACACTATTCTGTGTGCATATATATCAGTATTGGTGTTTCTTCTTTGCAGAAAAAAGCAAAACAAAACACAAAACCCAGTAGTATATCACAGAGAACTGGCTTACCAGTCACTTGCATTTGTCCTTGCACAAGAATGAATGTAGTAGACCATCATAATTTTAGGTAACTACGTTTTAAAATATTATTCTTTTGACTTCTCTTGTCCTGGTTTGACAATTTATTGTGTGTGGGATATGAATAATTCATAGAATCACAGGATCATAGAATGGTTTGTGTTGGAAGGGACCTTAAAAATAATTTAGTTCAAACCCCTCTTCCATGGGCAGGGATATCTTCCACCAGACCAGGCAGGTGGTGCAGGGCCCCTTCCAACCTGCCCTGAAGTCTTCCAGGAATGGGGCACTCACAGTTTCTATGGGCAACCTGTTCCAGTGCCTCAGCCCCCTCGTGGTAAAGAATTTCCTCCAGATATCTAACATCAACCCACCCTTTTCAGTTCAAAGCCTTCATCGTGTGTCCTCTTACTATGTGACCTTGTAAAAAATCCCGCTCCACTTTTTTTATAGCTCTTCTTTAGGTACTGGAAGGTACTCTAAGGTGTCCCCAGAGCCTTTTCTTCTTCAGGCCAAAAAGCCCCAATACTCTCAGGCTGTCTGAGAGTGAGGTGAGGTAGGTGAGGTAATTAACGAAGCATTCTGAGAGGAGTAAGTTGAAAGAAAAAAAATCAATTTCTGAGTAACCTTCTGTCATTTCCACCCAATTATTCTCTACTGAGTTCAAAAAAGTACTGTCCTGTGCATCATTGAACTTGTTTGTTTGAGGAAGAAGCAATAAGAAGAAGTAAGAATTACAGATTCGGAATACTGGTTTTAAGAGAAAATACAGAGATTAAAAAACCCTAATGAATTCTCTGAAGATTCCACTGTGAACTTTTTCTTTATTCAATCTTACACAGGCAAGAAAACTGAAAGAAATAGCAACCCAAAACTACTTTTATAAAAAATAGACTTCCTGAATAACACCTCCATTATAAATTTTCACTTACAGCACCATAAATAACATGAACACACACTGTACATTACACAGGATTGGTTTGCAATTTCTTATGCTCCTTACTACATCATATAGGAAAAAATCCTCACTGGGGACAAATAATGTAAAAGTTCTTACACTCAAAACTCAGAGTGATTTCTCACTTCCGGGAGCAAAATAATTCTGAATTGTTTTATACTACAGAAAGTATATATATATATTTTTTTTTACTTTATTATGATAGTACTTTCAAGCAAGAAAGAGGCAGTGGGGGAGGCATGGACTTGATTCCAGACTTGTTTTTCATAATTCAGAGAAGTTGCATGTAAATCCAAAGACTGCACACAAATCAAACAACCATGAAGGAATTGGGGCTTTTCTTTTCCCGAGTCCATGATCTTGGAGAAAAAATAACAAGTTCCTATTTGTTTGGCCTGTTATTCACAGTACAGGAAACCAAAGGGCTTAAACATCTCCTGCACGACACTTTTATTCAGTCTGAGACATATATAGCAGGTAGTTCCTGTCTGTACAAAACAAGGAAGAAAATTCTTTTTAAAGCACTAACTCTTCTCATGATCCCAGTTTTCAATCACTCAATTCCCACCAGACAGATGAGTTTTTGTATCCTAATAATAATTCTGCAGAATCTCATAAGGATTTTTTAGTTTAGACCCTTCTATGTTCACAAGCTCATTCAATCAGAAAGATTTCTTCCTGTCCTATGACACAATGTGTTCTTGATCATAAATGAGCAATCACTGAAAGCATCGAACAAAATCTTTTCAGGGAGGGTGTACTTCAGTGTTGCCAATGAACCATGCTGGAGCACTACTTTTATATTTTGAAATCTTTATGACTGATACTAGAGAAATCAGAGCTGTAAGGCATCACTGAGTCAAGTTAAAACTTCCATCCTTGTGAAAGGAAAAGAATGGGAGAAAAAAGGCCTAGCTAGGGTGCACCACAGAAACAGCTTTGCATCCTTTGAAGCTGGAACATCTCTGATACTTACTAACCCTGATTCTCAGTGATAATGAGTACCACAAACATGCCAAGGTCCAAGGGAACACAGAGAATGGAGTATTACTATATTACTCACAACATTATGCTCCTTATTTTTCTGTATGTGGGATGTGGGATTAGCCAGCCAGACTAAAGACTGTTTCTGTCCTTTAGCATAAACACACATCATTCATCAGTGTGGGCCCTGGGGCATTGCACAGTTTTAACACAGCTTTACGTGCCATCCTCTCCCTTAGCAGGATTAATGGCCAACCCTGAACAACTGGGATGTGCAGGCAGCCTAACGGCAAATTGACTACATTTCTTAACAGCTTGTACATCAGGTAAACTACAGGAGTCTCAAATTAATTCTGAAAATCTTGTATTGTGCCTGAACAAAACACTACTGAAACTTCTTGAACTATTCTCTCCCCTCTGCATGTTCTCCAGGCTTCCATTCATTTTTCTTGTCTTTTCAAAATCTCTGCCTCTAATGTTCTGCATACCAGCAGTAAAGAGTGAAGGTGAAGAATGATGTCTGAATTAATGGCTCTATTGAAGACTATTCCTTAAAAGAGCTGTGAAAGAGACTTGTTCAAAGTATGAAATACAAAACCTAGAAGATAATTTAAGTGACAGGCTCCAACTTTTATGGAGACAAATGGTCCCCCTAGCTTTTCACAGAATAAAATTGTCTTTTATTAAAAACAAAAGATACGTAATCTTCAGATATTTTTCTAATTGGGCCATGTAGTCCAGAAAGTTGCTGTAAGTTCCTTCTTTGTGTGTACGGACTAAGTTGAAAGAAGTGTGAGATTAATTTATGTCTATTACATATTGTGATTCATTTGAGACAAGTTCTGTTTACTCTCTTTTTTTCTCCTAAGAACTCAAATTTTTCTCCATAAGCTTAAAGTATCAGTACTGGAACAAGTACTGTTTAGTGTCTTCATCAATGACAAAGACAATGGCACTGAGTGCATACTCAGGAATTTGGCAGATGACACCAAATTCAGTGGAGCAGTTGACACATCTAAGAGATGGGATGCCATCCAGAGTAATCTGGACAAAATCAAAAAGTGGGCTCAAAAGGAATTTCATGCAGTTTAACAAGACCAAGCACAAAGTGCCACACCTGGGTCAAGGCAACCCCCAGTATCAACACAGGCGTGAGGTTGAACGGATCAGAACAGAAGATACTTGAGCATCATAAATGCCACACTACCATGTCTCACCTGGTTTTCTCTTTGTTCTAGCAGTCCTATTTATGAAAAATAAAGCCATGTAGAACATATGATGTCTTTGTCTCCTGACTCCCACATTAAGCTAAAAAGGCCTCAAGCTGATTTTTTTTTTTTTTAATAATCTCTTTGAATGAGTATTGTTAGCTTCCCAACATTGACCCACTGAAGATTCTCAAGCAAACTTGGTGAATCAGTTTAAGGAAGTTTAAATTACATGGCTTGCACCATGTATCTGGTGCAGATAAAGGGATTTATAGTAATAACATTTTTTCTGATATCCTCATTCTGAATCTTGGTAAGCACAAAAACTTACATTTTATTTTAAAAAGAAAAAAAATAGATGTTTGAAGACACAAAAGATGTATTACACTTGCAGTGTCCTGTAAGCTGCAGTTTCTTATCACAAAAAGATTTATATCCCATGATCTCAAAGATGCATTGCTTTTTACAGGTGCTATTGCATCCAGGGAGAAGGGAATGGTAAATGGTTTTCCACGTCTATAAAAGAGAGATAACTGGTTTGCTAAGTATTTTTATGTGCAAAGTAATGGAACATATTAATCACATCCGGACTCAAGGTAGAGATTTAAGAGGGCTTTCACCTAACATATATCATCAGCTCTTCTTTATCATACAGTGGTAGGACATACACTAACATGAGCTTGGGGGGTGGGGGTGTGTGTGTATGTGTTGCCATATGCATATTCACACTTGGATCTGCAAGCAAGAGGGTAAGGGAAAGAGGAAAGCAACTAAGCCCTCTCTTCCAAGCTGTTGTATTCTATTCTCTAGGAAAATGTTCACCTGCTCATTGGTCTCTGAAAACAGTGAATCACTCCAAGTGGAATAGAGTCTTGCATCAGCTTTGAGAATGATATAGGGTTACTAAGAAATCCTTCCTTTGGGCACTGTGCTAGCTTTCTGTGATTATTTTTTTCCTGTAAACAGAATTTCCAAATTGAAATGAGTTACATTTTGACATTAATAATATGATAACACCCTCATGATTTTACAGGGTTTAACTCTAACTGCTCTGTACAAGAGCTTCCTTTGCAGAGGGAAGGGGCTTTCTGCAATTACCAGTGGAGCCTGCATAAAATTTCAGAAAGGAGAGTGGCATACTGTCATTGAACTCTTAATTCAGATGTTGGCAGTTTTCTCAGCTTTTTGGGGAGTCTGTCTCATTCATGGCTGTACTGCTGAAATTAATCTTAAAAGTGGTAAACAGCTGAGATCAGGACTGGAGGTGAGATGAGGGCACTATGGAGATGTGCCAGACTCAATGTAAAATGGAAAGTGATTTTTGGTTAATATCACAATCCAGATGTCTGCAAGAGAGATGGGTCAGATAAGTGAACTGAGGTTTTAAACTACTTTGACAGCTACAGTATAGATGTTCTTGCAAGACAAAAATTCTCTTTCTGCCAGAACCTCAAAGCATTTTACTAGGCCTCAAAGAAACTGGTCTGACAAATATTTTCATATACTTCCTTCTCAATTATCTGCAAAGGTGTTTTGGCTGGCTTTTGTTTGGTTGGTGTGATTTCAGTTGTTTTATTTCCAACATTGAAGTAATTAGAGAATAGCCTTCTTTATTTCAGTGTTTAAGAAGTTGGGTTTGATCACAATGTCTTTGTGAGCAACTTGGATTATTGTTCTCTACCCGATCATTTCACAAGTGGGAAATGCTTCTAGGAGGGGAAATCAAAAAGGAAGAGGAAAGGAAGGCAGATGAACAGTTCAGGGGTTTTGACCTGAGTATCTGAAACTAAAGAAAATTTTACTGTTACTATAACTTCCAAAAATTTTTAAGAGTAGACAGAAATTTGGGATTTTTGGAGAAATACATAAACATTATAGCTATAAAACTTCATTCATTTCACTTCCCTTCTATGACAAAACAGGTCTCTGCTGTGGTGTTAGTAGAAAAAAATGCAACTATTCCCACCAATTGAGCAATCTTTACAGTCATCTTAAATTAAGGAACACTGCCTCAAACTACTTTTAGAAAGTGAGATTTGTAGCACCTATCTGAAGTCTTCAAGGGAAACTTGATGAGAATAATGTTTTTTCAGGCAGTACATCACATATTTTACATTTCTCACATATGTCACATTTTCACATTCATCACATTTTCACATTTCTCATATATAGGGAAACACATTTTACACTACATTACAAAGGATGACTTTAAAGTGGCTTGATTTAAATTTTGTAAGAAACTAAGCAAAAGCCTGCTCCTACTAGCTTTTCCTATGTTTTGTTTTCTATTCCCCTCAGACCCCACACTGGTGTTCTGTAAATTTATATGGCTATATGAGTTTAGAAGTACAGGGATACAATGCTTTGCATTGTGCTTTAATGGGTGATTTTTTTTCCCTTCCTCCATATCCAGTCATTAGCTTTTGGATTAAAAAAAAAGCACAAATAGATAGACGGCAGCTGTGAGACAGAGCTTTCTCTAAGTACAGCTGAAAATGAGTGTTCTCAAAACTGCCCCTAAACAGAAATAGAGAATATAAGATTATGCTAAAAATACTTTGTTTTAAAATAGCTCTTCTTTATGTTTCAGGAGACTGGAGTGGGGGAGTACTTATTAGTTTCTTTCTTTTTTTCCAGAAGTGTAATTTATATTTCTGTAGAGACAAGACAGCAAAGACCTCTGGAAGATGAGATAAGCAAGCGACATTTGAAAATAAGGAATAAATTTGAATGAAGGAAAAAAATTATAAATAATAGGGAATTAGCCTTTTAAAACAGTTTTACTTACTTAGAAGAGAATATAGAATTAATTGGTGTGAATGTAAAAAACTTAGCTGAAGAAGAGATATCTTATGAGAGCTTGGTAGTATGACCCTCTCAGTAAAAGTGCCTCTTAGGAAAAATATCATACCTTATTGTAGTGACATACAAGTGAGAACCAATCAAAAAGTACAGCATTGCTGTAAAAGGATTATTAATCTAAAGTTCGTCATCTATTTCTCTATGCAGAACTTGAAACCTACATTCCTGATAGTAATTTTGTTGCTTCAGACCACACATTTACAAACTGTCTTTGACAAATACATGATCAAAAACAACAGAATGGTGTTTGAATTCATCATACACCATGCCAGGCTACTGAAGCACCCCTGTACTATCACAGTATTAAAGCTATTGTTAAATTATTGTTTGATTATTGATCGCATTAACAGCTTCTGCTTGCTGAAATAAATCCTTAATGTAGTAACAGTTTAAAAAGTGGTCATCTTGAGAGGTTTTCTCTCCACATTTTGTTGTGTTTACAACCTTTGCCTGTCAGAGATCAGAGACACTAGTTACATCTTCCACTTTGAATATATAGATACCCAAACATAAAATAAACATCACAGATTTCTTTCTATTACTGAGATCCTTATACAGCTACATCTAAAAGTAGTACTGTTCTGAGTCTTGTGGTTTTGCTTGGATTGCTTTTCTGTGCCTTTTTTTTGTTGTTGTTGTTGTTGTTGTTTTTGTTTTTTGTTTTTTTTTTTGCTTAGTTGCTTGGTTGTGGGGTTTTTTTGCAAGGGTTATGGGATAGGATAGTTCCTGCATAATTTTATCATTATTACTTACTGAAATAAATTGGGCTGTAGAGTTATTACATAATTCAACATTAATTTTACAGGAATAAAATCTATATAGTCAAATTCTGCTTCTGCAAATAAAAATACCCACAAGTGTGCTTTGTTCTAGGCATCCAAGGGACCAACCAGAGGTTTGAGTTAAGCAGGTACCCATGCTATATATGTACACATGGAGGGAAAAATATAACAGTTATCCAAAATTAGATACAATGTTATACAATAGGTTTTGATTTTAAATACTGTAACTTCATAGACTTAGTAAAATGTGTTCAGCTAGAAAATGCTACCGTGCACCATAAAAAGGTTGCAAAAACATTTTCATGAAAAGATGGGTTTTTTCATGCTCAAGACTTACTGAAACTTTCCACTTTCTGAGCTAAACTTATGCATTGCTCAAAAAAAAAGAAAGGAAAGATTGCTGAGATGGTGTGTATTTAATACGGATGAAAAAAAATATTCTCTAGGTCATGCAATAACCATAAATTTAGGACTGGGGGATCTAGGACTTTTGACCCAGGTTACCTGAGGAAATGGATGTTTAAAGATTAGATTGCTGTGGGGCTTTTTAAAAAAAATTATTCTGAATTGTGTCATGATAGTGCACAGTTGAAGTTGTTAAGTATCATTAGATTATGCATACTGATTAATTAAACTGACTAATTTATTTAAAACATAATCAAGAACTATGTTTTAATACTACTTTATTGTAAAGATAGCTTGTGGGACAGGTTATCTGTGGTCCTTAGACAGAATCCAAACAAGTATTCACATTCCTTCTGAAACAAAATGTACCTTTCTAAAACATTTTCCAATCTTTACACATTTTTTACAAAGAAATATCTGCCAGTCTTCATGTCTGCTGAGCAAGAATAACTTTAGAGTTTCACATTCATCAGATTTTATTTCATTGCCACTTGGTATCTTAACTAACTTCAGTATAATAAATTTCAAGTATCTTCTTCTATTTATACCTTATTTTGTCTCACCTGTAAAGATATTAAAGCTTTTCTACGAGAGGTGTGAAATTACTATCTGTGATAGCACACATGGAAATACTTAGATGACTGAATACTGTTTACTCAAATCACACTCCTGTAGGTGAAAATAAATCTGTAAATTCAGGTACTCTAAAAAATTTTAGACAAAATAATTAAGTATTCATATAGATGGTTTCTGAATACATAGAATGCACTAAAAGTAGATATCACCTACAGTCAAAATAGTTCACAAATCTGAGTTCACTACACTGAGAGGGTAATTCTTATTCAGGAAATGCTTGGAGCAAAACTGTCTTCATCCAAACAAAAAGGGAAATTAGAAAGCAAGACAGTAAAAAGAAGCTGTACCAACAGCTGGAAATAAAATAATGGACTACTAAAAGAATGGACCAAAATGAAGTTTTTAGGAAACCAGTCCTAGCACTGTCACTAACAGGAGAAGCACTTGTTGATCAGCAAGAGCTAAATAATCTGGGGAAAAAACAAACCTTCAACTGGATTATACAACATAATTTCCATGACTCTTTAGGATCAGGTGGATGTGTTTAGCAGAGACATCTCTACTTCTTTAAGTTGTATAACGCTGTATGTGTCTGATCTCCTCTGCTCTCTTCCGGTGGCATATTTACGATGTTTTTATGTATTTGGCCTTTTGTTCTAAAGATCTTTAAGTACACTGGGGAAGAGAGGATTCTCTGTGGTTTTACTGGGTGGAGGGAAGGTTTCTGATCCTAAGGGTGAGATTTGTCTTGCCTAAAATGCCTAAAAGCCTCTGAAGCTTAATATTTAATCCAAGCCAGTCATGGGGGCTCCCTTTATTATCAGAGGTGAGAGATATTAGACAAGGTTCTGAAACTGGATATGTAACTTAGCTTCTGGAGATCTTGCTTGATCATTGAAAACAATTAGATGATTAGATGGTATTTTAGAGTAGACACTTAACTTTCCAGTGTTTGAAATTACCACATTATGAATTTGGACTGAAATCAGACTGTGGAGCTGTCTGAATACCTATTTGGGATTACAAAGGAACAAACTGAGTGTCAGTATCCCTACCAACAGGCTAAATGCATCATGAAATGGTCTCTGTGTCTGAAGTCTTCTGATACAGAAGAATCTGTACTCACACAAGCAAAGGGACTAACACAGAGGTTTTAATCCAGAATTAGTGTTCAAAAACCCACTAGCCCACATGCTTCTCTGACTCTTCCTATAACCCTGTCATTTGCAGTATGGGAGACATCTTCTCACTGCATCACTACCAGCACTCAACACAGACATAGTATTGCAGAGGAGTTACAATCACATAATGGTTGAACTTGGAAGGAGTCTCCGGAGGTTACCTGGTTAAACCTCTTGCTCAAGCTGGGTCATGTAGAACAGGACCATGCCCAGATGGTTTTTGTATATAACTAAAGATAGAGACTCTGCAGCCTCTCTGGGAAACTTGTGCTGGTGCTCCATCACCCTGAAGTAAATGAATTTAGGAACTGAAATTTTATCAGCATACATATAGCATTTATTAGTAGAGCAAAGGCAAAACAACAGCACTGGGATACTTGGAGATCAGACAGAGGCTCAAAGCCGTTCACTTTTCAGAGAGCTTAAGTATCTTTTCAAACTGTTACATATTCATTAAGATCAGACAGTAATTTACACTTCACTCAACCCCCACTCCCCATCTCAGACTTTTAGATGCCTTTAGGATCCTCTGGATTTCTTCAGGGTCAATTTGATGCCTTCCTTTTGTTGTAATTCATTTTGCAGACACCATCTTTTGGAGGTGTGACTCTTCGGCGAGATAACCAACTTCTTGGGGTAGACGCGGTTTATTTATTCTGTTTCTAGCTCTGTGGCTTATCAACTAAAAAGACATTTATTACCACGAGTTCATTACTATGTTTCGCAATCTATTGCAACTATTTCCCGGTTATATTTCACTGTAACCTTCTCTTACTTAAAATAATTTCTCCTTAGTACATTATTACATATGACTGTTGTCTTATTATATACAAAAGCCAACATTTATAATCCATCCGTTTATCACAATCCTCACAGTGAAAAAGTGTTTCCTCGTTGAGAGGGACCAATATATATGCCTCAACATATGTGACAAATGAGGTGAAGAAAATTCCTATTAAAAAAAAAAAAGTGTTGCCCAGTCCCCCAGAGAGGCTTCACCTGGCAGCCAATCGGGACAGAGAAAACTTCCATGATTAGACTGCGAGCAGCTCCTTCCCCGGCCACCCACGCACGCTTGCTGGTGAAGGCAAGTACCTGGATGCCTGCGAAAAATGCCTGCCAAAAATGGGGAGGAGTGTCAGCTTGGCCCTTCCGCTCCCGCCTTCGCACCCACATCCCGGTGGTCCTGTTTCCCTGCCTGTGCCTGCTGTGCCCTGCTGTGCCAATCCCGGGAACTCGCTTGTCGCCGAGGGGATCTCATGCTCACAGCCGCCCCCCGCCCGCAGCCGCCGCGCCCCGACGCTGAGAGACCGCAGCTGCTCCGGGAGCGCGCCGCAAGCACGGCAGCCTGTCTCGGCCGACAGGAGGGACACACAGCCTGCTGCTCTTTAAAAATCGTGCTCAGCCTGCCACGGAAGCCACGCAAACGCACCGCGGTTTGCAACACGCGCGCTCCATCTGCCAAACCGAAGCAGACAGATAGTCGGGGTTCTCTAGTAACGCTGNAGAATCCTTCCCGGCTCCCCCTTTTACAGTGCATTCATGGGACACTTGTGCTCAGAGAGATCCTCTTGTTTCTGCAGAACCATTGCAAATGGTTCTGTCACTGGGGACCACTAAAAATAGTCTGGATGTGTCTTCTTTACACCATCCTTTCAGGTATTTATGAGCATTCATAAAAAACCCTTGAGTCCTTTTCTTTAGGTGTGACAAATAAACCACTCAAATGGAAGAAAGCTCAGAGGAGTTTGGAAAGGGTGATGACCCCATGAAGACCAGGAAATAATGTAGTGTGTGACTGACCACAGCTAATACAAAGGAGACAGCTTTTTCCCAATACAAAGGGGACTAAATGCAGTCTTTCTTTAAGAAAAGCAGCTATAACAGTTGAGTGGATCAACATCTGGTGCAAATATTTCTCCCTGAGTTTATTACAAGATTGTGAATATCTCCCTGAGTTACCAAGACCAGAATAAGATGGAATGTATATTCCTTCCTGGTGACTGTAGACAACCAGAATTGTGGTGGGTGAGCATATTCTATGATACAGTAGTGAGAATCACATAGGTATTGTGACTGCACTGTGTACTGCAATTGCTTTCATTTTCTATGTGTAACTTAAATTTATATCGTGTTTTCGCTAGTGATAAACCAGAAATCCTGGGTGGCATCAACAACCTTCAGATAGGTAAATCTCATATTAAACATCATACCCTACATGTCTGAAATACCTAAACCAGCCTGAGGTCAGAGGGCTCTGACACTAGGCTAAACAGTCTCAGGTCTCTTACCCTCTCCTTACATGAAAGGTTCTCTAGTTCCTTAATCCATAAATGTAGAAAACTAGAGTGTTATACTGGAGGCCAGGAGTTTATCAATCAAATCTCTATTTTGATGGTTGACTGCAGAGTTATGAATTGAACAGACACACTGGATGTCACTCAATCAGTGCCGGATGCACAGCCGGAGCTGAGGACATTGGCAAATCTTTTCATTAGCACTGGATGCAGCAGCTCCTTTATGCCCACCCTGACATCACTTCCATTTTGTGATCTGGTTATGGAAAAGAGAGAGACAGGCATACCTCCATCTGTGACTGCTAGGGTCAGAAAGCCTTCTGTCTCAGCTCTCATAAACAATAACTCTGCTCTAAATATCTTGTCACTTTCATGTGACTGTGCAAAAGTCTCTATTAGCACACTTTTGTGTTTGTCTTGATCAAGTGTTGCATGTCCCAGATACAGGTTGTGTAGGAAAGGCTTTGGCATGAAAAAGTGAGTTTACATTCATAGAAGTATTCTGTAGATTGGATTGCTTTGATTTAGAATTAATGAAACATACCAAAAATATGCTACATTCTTTTAACTTGTCTCATTTGATTTCTTCATTGTACTGAGTTCCGTTCCATTTTTACATAGTTATTTTCTGTAATTTCATTTCTAATTATGTAATATTAGCTTGCATATTACTCTAATTTCTTAAGTAAGAAAAGCAACATAATTAGGTTATAGTTCCCTATAATAAACAAATCAATCAACACACATAACACAGGAGTTTTAATACATTTTAAAGAAATCATTTAAAAAAACCTCAACCTGTTTGACCCTGGAAATTATTATAGCCATTTTTTAAAAAATTTATGCTGTAGCTTCTCTGCTTCAGTACCTGAGCCAAAGACTATTGTTTTTTACCTTATCTTGAGAAGTAGGTTAGAAAAATTAATTTCCTGTGCTATTGATCTAGTTCTAATTACTTAAAAAGGTGCAATTCACCTGCAAGCTTGGACTGAAAGCAATCCTGTTAAAAATAGAAGACAAATTATCAAAATTTTAAATACAAACAGCAATTTCAAACAATGGTTTATGCATTTTGCTTAAAGAGACAAAAAAACCTGGGGTGGGGCATCCGTAAATCCCATTCCTGATTATATACTATACAACCAAAAATAGTAAAGGGAAAGTTGGATGAAAAATAGTAAGATTTTAGACTGAGTCTGGGAAGAAAGAAATTATCTAGGAGAGAATGAATCAATGAAAAGCAGAAATTGCTGTAAAACTTCTTAATGCAATGAGTCAGGAAAGCTTAATTAATATTAAAAATACTTATTTCAATTTAGGTAATCAAGGCACTGAAAGGCATTATTTCCCTGACAATCATGTCATAAAGAAATAAGCATAATAACAGTTTTAAATGCAATTACTGTATTATTTTCCCACTGACATTATGAATTTACAGTTTATGCCCATTAAGTGTCAACCTTCAAGAAACTTAAACTTATGAAATGTAAGGAAAGGACTCAATGTAATTCTTAAGAAACCTAGAATAATATAGGTTCATTTTCCTGAACTGGGGGAGCAAGGAGTATTGCAACACTTGATCCAGCACTTTGGTATTATTGTGTATTAGTTCAATTGGACTGAAGTTACTTTTCTCCCTGTAGATTTTCTTCCCAGCACAAGAATGAGAACAGAAGCTACTCTGAAAGATAAAAAAGGAATTAGGATTATTCTGTCATTTTTTATTGTAAATTACTGTTTATTCCTCAGGTAGCCATAAAAATAAAAATAAAATTGGGAAATCTCAACTGGGATATGCAGTAGAACAGAGGACTGCCAACCTGGAATAAGTGAAAGGATGCTCAGAGAGGCAAACAAAGCCAATTGCATGAGGAGCACAAAGCTGGTTGCATGAGGGGCTAGAAGATTTATACATTAAAGGCCAGAGAAGAGAGGGAAATGGAATTGCAGAACTGATTGCAAAACAAATGCCAAATGAGAAGAATGTCTCTGCTTTTTGAGAAAATATCAGGACTACCACATGAAATGGGGAGTCTGTAGCTTTTTGAACCATCTGTAAGCCAATCCATAACTTTGGGAAGATATTTTGTCTGTTTCAATACAGAGGGAAAAAAAATCAGCATATTCATCTTCAGCATCAAAGACAAACAGATATATTTGAAACTACTCAACAAGACTTAAGGAGAAAAATGATTTTCCTTGTGTCATGGGCATACCTCTTTATGTTCTTGTTTTCTGAAGGAATAGAGTCTCATTTTTTACGTAAGTCTGATGAATCCCTGAACATTGTCAAATATTTTATAATAATAAATTTATGTTCTGAATTATCTTGTAATTATTTCCAGGAATTCCACAGCTAAATGGAACATTATTGACTCCTATGACACAGAGTAACCTCTGCAGTCTTCTATCTTTATTTACTTCTGCTTCAAAAAGAAAAATCAGACACACAGAATCATCTCTGAGTTTCCTAAATTCCACATGTAGTAAAACAATGAAAATTGTACTAAGATTCAGCTTTTTTTATACTCAGTTTTCTGAAATGCTGATGCCTTAGATATCACTCCTGCTCTACTTTATTGCATCACTTCTTCTGTATGTGAGTACTGAATATTCATCAGATCCAATTTGGTAAAATAAAAAACTATTCTTTGTGGAGAAAATGTCAATCTCTCAATTAAATTTATATAGTGAGAAAGAGATTTTCTGATATCAACCTTACAGTTCCTCTTGGAAATACACTTAGATGAGGAGGTTATGGTTTGTGTTTTGTTCAGTTGTTTTACTTTGCTCTTCTAGCTACAGAATTGTTCAAAAGCCAGATGCATTCTAATCTGTAGGAAAAGAAAATAAATGTGTGGAAAACACAATATACTGGGGTTTGTTTGAGAAGAAACGTAAACCAGAAACACAAGATGAACAGATTTAACTTATTTCCCTGGTGGGTGGAAGCAAACAAGAAGTTAATCAAGGCAAACAAAAACCTTCATAGTTGTAAGTCATCCTATACTTAAAAACATATGGGGTGTGCACATACTTTTTCTTTCTCAGACTACTTAATTGGAAGTGAAAACTTTCTAAGAATCATGATATGAAAGGGAAAAGGCATGTGTATTGCATTCTCTAGCAAACTGTATTTCTTCTGTACATTCTCCTGCATTTTGCAAAAGGTTTCAATTTTCAGACATTTAGTAGCTCACAAATTTGACAACTCTGTATCTTTAGAGTAATGTGACATATTGTGCATTTTCACTGTGCAGTTTCCCATTAAATGTAGTATCAGCACAGCTTAAGGCCTTTCTAATTTACATTTTTCTACAACTTACATCTCCAGTGAGTAGTTACTGCAACCTTAAGAAACTTATCGGTCTCTCTCTGAAGTGATTATTTTTCCAGAAGCAAAATGAACATCAATAGAGAGAAGGAATCTGGTCTTCTTTTATTTCTGTTAGGAATCAAACCAAAAATTTATCAGAATATTAATGACTGAAAGAACACTAAAGCATTAGAGAGAACACCCTACTGTTGTGCTTGTAAGAGCTCATCACATAGTTCATCACAAAATGAATGTGAAATACTTAAGTGATATCCTTAAAAAGGGAATATAAACCTAAAAGGATCTCTTTAGGATTATTTTCATCATTCTTAAGACACAGATACCATAAGAATAAGAACTGACCACTAATTTAGTCTAAAACCAGTAGAAAAATGTCCCAAGAGAAATTCTTAGTAATGATTAGTCAGCTTAAGATGACTTTGCTGAATGTGGAGACCTTGGAAAAATATATTGGAAAGAGAAAATGAAGACAGAAAAGAAAATACTTAGCTGCACTGCCTGGAGCTTCTGCTGTGTTTCTCTAAGTAATGATGAATATAATATATGGGTAAGACCCAAGCTTTCTCAGCAGCCACAGCTGTGTCAATACCAGAGGCTAAGGGAGGTGGGGAAATACCCATTGATTTCTGTGACTGATTCCTGGTCCTATAAGACACATGGTAAATGTAGGCATCTTCTAAGGGTGTGAAATTCATGCCTGGGTCTGTCTTTCAGCTCCTCTTTGAATCAGGCATACTGGATACTCACAAAGATTTTAGTGGATCATTGTACTGGATTTTGGAAGAAAGTTTCTCCAGAAGACCTTATTGCAATATGCTGTGTGGCCTTTTTCTGTCTTGTTCTTGACATGCACAGGGCTTATCGAGAAGATATATGGTGTGATGTTGCAATTCTGGCAGATGATATTAGTGATTTAGGAAGGACTTGTTGGGGGACCTAAAAGCTCTCCACTCTTAAACTGAAAAATCGATACTGGTGCAACTCTGCTGGGGATTTCTGGATGATTTATTCTTACTAATTACCAATGTTGCAGCCTCTGTTTCCAGTTGTTTCCATGGCTGATATTTCACCTAGTGCTTCTGCATATAGGAAAGCATGACAAGTAGGAAAATAGCTAAATGTGATGGTTGTCTACTTAGCATGCAAACGATCTGAACAGCAAAGGTGGAAAGATAGGACATGTGCACACACACAATAAAGACAAACCAAAAACTAATTTAAAGAACAGAAAATTAATACTTAACACTTCTCTAATTCTTAACCATGACTCACTGTGACTCTGTTCATATAGATGAACAGCGCTCACTATCAATCGGTCTCACCCAGTTTACAGGATATTAACTGGATGTATCTTGTCAAAAGCCATAGACAAAATGAAAAACAAGTCAATATTTCTTGAAGTGAATGGCAGCAGAATTCAAATTATTTAGAGAACAGTCATGCAACTAAGTACTTTCTGATTCAGTTTACTGAATATTATGTCAAAAATTATGTGCATTTCCAAAATTGTGTTGGAATGCTGTAATATAAAATAACATTTTTGTGGGAGTTGTTGTTTTTGTTTTTTTTCTTTTTTAGTCCAGGGATTGAAATCAAATAATTGGTGGGCTTTTTTTATTTAATTAACATTACAATATGCAGTTCCTGGAACAAAAAAGTATACACTGAAATACCTTAATGTAATAACTAAGATAGACGCTTAGGAGAGCCTATAATTTTATATTATATTACATTTTTAAAAGACATCCATATGTACTTTTCTTTTAAATGTCAATCTCTCTAACAAATAAACAGATTATTCACTGTTTTCTGGGAAAAAGCAGAGGTATCTTCCATTCTTTCTTGAAGACTGACTCAGTTGTATTTCCAAGTTATAATTGCACAAAGAACTGTGTGCTGAAGAGAGAAACTGCTAAGTTCACACAGTCTAAACCAAGCAGACAAATCTGGCTCAAGGGCCCTGATGAGGTGCAACCACAAGTTCTGAGGATACTCTTAACTGTTTTTCAAGACTCATGGAGAGGTGCCTGAGGACTGGAAGAAATAAAATGACACATGAAGGACAAGCAGGTGATGACGAGTAGTCACCCTGACTTTACCAGGGGGAAGTTATACTTGACCAATTTAATCATAGAATCATAGAATAATTTAGACTGGGAAAAGGTCATTGAGTCCAACTGCTAATCTGACATTACCAAGCCCACCACTAAACTATGTCATCACATCTACATGTCTTTTAAATATCTCCAAGGACACTGACTCCACCACTTCTCTGGGCAGCCTGTTCCAGTGCTTAAAACTCCTTTCATTGAAGAAATGTTTCCTGATCTTCAGTGCAGAACTCCGGTAGCACAACGTGAGTCTGTTTCCTCTTTACCTATACTTTGTGAAAAGAGACCAACCCCTCACCTCACTGCAACCTTCTTTCAAGTGGTTGTAGAGAGTGGTAAGATCTCTCCTGAGTCTCCTTTTCTGCAGGCTAAGCAACTTCAGGTCCCACAGATGTTCCTCATAAAATCTGTGCTCCAGACCCTTCACCAGCTCTGTTGCCCTTCTCTGGACATGCTTCAACATCTTAATCTTCTTGTAGTGAAGAGCCCAAAACTGAACACAGGATTAAATGTGCAACCTTACCAGTGCTGAGAACAGAGGGACGATCACTGTCCTAGTGCTGATGGCTGCACTAAGTTTGATACAAGCCAGGATGTCATTGTCCTTCTTGGCCACTTAGGCACATCCTGGCTCATGTTCAGCAAGCTGTCAATCAGCACTATTTTCCTCTCAGCAGTTTTTCAGCCACTTTTACCCAAACCTGTAGTGTTGCTTTGGGTTTTTGTGACCCAAGTACAGGATACTTGATAGTCTTCTATGAAAAATTACTTGTCTTGTACATGAGGGGAAAGAAATGGGTACTGTTTAGCTGGACTTCGGTCAGGCCTGTGACCCTGTCTGATAAGATCCACTTAGAGAAGACGAAATATGGGAAGGATGAGCAGTAAGGTTAACTGAAAACTATCTGATTAGCTAGGGCCTGAGGGTGGTGATCAGTGGCACAAAGTCTAGTTGGAGGCCACTTCTCAGTATACCTCAGTACTAAAGAGACACGGACACACTGGAAAGAGTCCAACAAAGGGCTACCAGGATGATTAGGGGACCTGAAGCATCTCACATATGAGGACAAGAAGAGGGAGCTGGGACTGTTCAGTGTGGATAAGAGAAAGCTTAGGAGGGTGAATTTCATCAATGTACATAAATATCTTTGGTAAATACCTTTGGGAATGGTGCATGGAAGACAGACCTAGACTCTTCCTAGTGGTGCCCAGAGGCAACAGGCCCAAACCGAAACACAGAAGGTTCCTTCTGAAAATAGGAAACACTTTTTCACTTCAACTGTGGCAGAACATGAGCAAAGGGTGCCCAGAGAGGTGGTATCTCCATCTTCAGAGATATTCAAAGGTTATTTAAATGTGTGTGGTCCTGGGCAAACTGTTCTAGATGGTTCTGCTTGAGCAAGGGGTTCAGCCCAGTGACCTCCAGAGTTTCCTTCCAAGTTTCATCAGTATGTGATCCTTTGGTGCCATGAAAGTAGTTTCTTGAATTATTAGCAGCATATAATTGAAGGCAAAATTTCTAATCCAATAGGCACATTCAGAGCTCTGCACACTCACACATAACCACACCCATAGCAGCTGTGGGTCCAGGCTTCTCCCACCTTGGTAATTCCCTTCAAACTGTTTGATACTGCTGATGGCTTCCTTCCTCTTCAGCACTGTCAGCTTTGAGGCATATACTGCCATAAATAGACAGTTTTGGTCTCCCGTTACATGCAAAGGCTTTGATCTTGTTCCTTTCCTACCATGTGCTGATACTGAGGCTATTCATGCAAGATTGGATACATGAAAACTACTGACAGTATTCATCCCTTCTTGCATCTCTGTGGTAGCCTGTAACAGTTTGTACAGCCCCAATAAGTAACTCTTCATACAGGTGTATATTCCTTAAAAAAATCATGTAACTGCTTTCCCTTTTTTTACTCAAAAAATAGCACTTTACCAGAACATATTAAGTGTATATACTAAACAGAACAGTTGCTGAAATCAGTAAACAGTAGCAGGAGCAGTAGAGACAGTAGCAGTAGTTTTCAGCTACCTGAGACTCGTGTAGGTTGACGTCCAGGGTAACATGATTCCACTGTATTTTCTGAACTGCCTGGAAGAAGAAAGAAGATGAATTCTGAAGGCCAAGGCAGAAGCAGCTTTGATCATCTGTCTCCCTAATGAGGTTTTTAATGAAATAGCCTATGAAAAAAATCTGCCTGAAAAGCCCCTCACCCCTGCTTATACTTCAAGAGCAAGCTTTTTGTTTTCTTATTGCCATTGGCTGACTTGCATCAAAGCAATGGAAAGCAATGGTTAAGCCTTACCATGTGCCCTTGATCAATAAGCTCAAAAAGAATCTGAAAGCAGTCTATGGTGTCAGCAGGTAATTTTTAACCCACTGCAAACCCATCAAGGCCAAAATCCTATATCTTGGGATTCAGTCTGGTAGGACTGCTAGAGGTAAAAATTATTTTTCTGTGCTGGGAGTCTTAACCATAAGGTTCCACAATACTAAACTGTGGCTTTACTGCCTCCTGCCCTGGAAGCCAAGACATTTGTGTCATATGTCCAATGTACACTGTGGCCAACAAAGTTAGTCACCTCCAAAAGAGATACACAGAGCCACAGTGTTGGACAGGGGACTGAGTGAGTTGACATAGGCAGGCAGTCAGAACAACCACAAAACCACAACTGAAATGTAAAGAGCAAATTTGTTTCACTACTTGGTAACCAGGGGATCCCAGTGGAGACACGCAAATGACAATGCAGGCACAGAGTCAGTTGATACTGATAGGGTGGTGGGCCTGCTGTTTGCACAAATTTATCAAAGACCCATATGTGTAGTTTACAACCATGCTGTGATCTCCTCTGAGCCTTTTTGGGATCTCTGAGCTTTGATCTTCCCTCTCCCAAGACAGGGAGCTCAAACATATCTGAGATAGTGCCTCCAATTCTCTCCAAACACTATGTTATCTATACACAAAGATTCTACTTCTCAGACAGAGGATAAACAGCAGTAGGCATACTATATGGGTTTTTCCACAGTGTCATTCTCCAGGCCTTGGCATTCCCAGCTGCAAAGTCACTTGAACAAATCTACTATCCTACTCACCATTCTTCTGCTTTTAACCCCTTCCTGCCAACAGGGACCAAGCAAGTATTCAGCACTGAGAACTGAGGAGTACTTTCAGTCTTAGAGTTCTTGAGTACATGAACATGCCTGGAATGAGAATGCAGCAGGCAAGACTTCCCAAGGAGTCATTTTTACAACCCTCACAGAAGTGCTCTTGCAGATTTTATTTTTTTTTTTTTTTTAAGACATTATTTAAAACATGAAGACAATCTCGGTTTGTCTTGTTTGGGTTTTTTTTTCCATACAATGACAGAAGCAGTTACATTCACTCACTCAGGATATGAGGTAGCCAGATGTAATTATTCCCACAAATTTCCAAGGGCTTGAATCGATATAGATAGCAATAAAATGGTACAGGATAGACATGGGTATAAGAGTGGTAATGCAAGCTGTGACTGCAAGACTACTCTGAGGGTGAAGAGTGTCTCTGGTCTCTGCTACTATCAACACAGTGAAAATTAAGCATTCAGTCGAAGCACTGACTTCTGACTCCTCCCAGGCTCTCCTTTCCCTGTCTGAGGCTTCATACAAGATCCCTGAATGAATATTTCCATTACCATTAATTGGAGGCTCTTATGCCACCCCTCACTCTCCAGATCTACTGAAGCATCTCTGATGCTTTGAAGGATTTTGTAAAGTAAGGGGAGGCTGAGAAATTACTCTGGGCTCTGAACCAACATCTCTATATGTGTTTTTAAACTGCAGTTTTTTAAAACAAATTTAGCACTTAATTGTGATCTCCTGGTCATAAAGTTTCTGGGGGAAAAGACAGAATCAGATGAGCCAATGAGTACTATGCTCTTATCCAAAGTCTTCAAGTTCTTGCATCAGAACTGTGTACTTCTTGCCCATGCATATTCTGGAGAAAACAGATTTGTATGGAAAATGTTCTTTAACATCTCTAAAGCCTGGAGACACAGTAGTAAAGCCCGGATGCCACTGAGGCTGTGACCTCCTCCCCAACAGGTATTAGACATAACAATAAAAAAACCTGACAAAATACATAGAAACATAGAATCATAGCACTGTTAATGTTGGAAAAGTCCAGTCCAATGCTGTTAACTCAGCACTGCCAAGTTCACCATTAAACCATGTCCCTCAGTGCCACATGTACACAAATACATCCAGACATGGTGGCTCATTCACTTCCTCAGGCTCAACAGCAGCCCTGCTGGTGAAAAAAATTTTCCAAATAGCCGATCTAAATAGGTATTAGGTTATTTCTGGATCTCTCCAAAAGATGTTATACATAGGCTTATTTTCCAGGGTCTACTTCACTTCCAATACTATATTATTGTACCGTGCCAAAATGGAATTATATAATCACAGATATGAATTTCATTTTAAAAGCTAAATGAAAGGTTGCACAGCAGTACACTGCAATTTGGAAAGATACATGCCACTAGTAAAAATATAATAGTGTTTGGTGAGAAGCATTAGGCTAATCTGATTAAACTTAACTTTATTGGTTTTAGGAAATAACATAAATCATTTAATGCTTCTCAGTAAAATAATAGTGATTAACCAAACACTGTTTGTTGATTGTTTTCTAATCTATTGTTCACAGAAGCAAAAGAAAGAGAAATAAAATCAATTTTTTTAAGGATCCCTGTCTGAAGATATGTTTGAAAAATACCTAGGAAAGTAATCATCTAAATTCTGGCAAATATTAGGTAGGACTGATACTTTCCTTGCAGTTTAGATAAATATTTGCCACTTTATTACACTTCTGGCTGACAGTGGTACTGCACTGTAACAATGATGGATGATAGCTATCTATTTATTTATCCACTGGGAAATATAGACTTTCCAAATTGTAGTCCTGGGACAGGGAAAGGAATAAAAATGAAAATTCAAGAACTTTATCAAATGTCAGACTCAAAATTATAAATTCCAGAGCCTTTTTTTTTTTTTTTTACAGCTCCACATTCACATGGACAAATACAAAATGTATGAACAAATGCAAAACACATCTAGTTTAAAAATATCTGGTTTTGTAATGGATCAAATCAATCTATCTGAAAGTTTCCCCTTACAGAAAACATGCTGAGCATAACAGGTGGGAGGTGCCATGGCAGTGTAAGAACGCTCAAAGCATCACTTTGACGTTAAAACTTGGTATACAAAACCAAAACAACCTACCCCCCCCTCCCCCTGCCGCCGCAGCCATGCCCAAAAACCTTTCAGGGCATTCAAAGAGACAATCAACATCAAGAAGCACAGGAGGAAAAACAGTGCTGCTGACATGCATATTTCTCAGAAGCACATGAAATAGGAAGAAAAAGTCAGGAAAACTCTGGACAACCTGTATGTCCCACTGGTGTGTTTAATTGTTTATGTACATAATAAAACTGAAATATTGGATATTCTGTATGGCAAGTTACATTCCCAAAAATCTTGTATGGTAATTGGAAATGTTTTTAATTAGTATGACTTAATTATCAGGTACAATTAAATTATCAAACACACAGCATCAAGACCTCCTCTGCTAACAGGAAAAGAAGGGTAGCTGTAAAAAGACACTCCCTTCCAGGGGAACAAAGGGCACAGTATGAGACTGGACCAAACTCACAGGGAAGCCTGCTGTCTCCTAGGGGCATGAATAAGGGATATTACTGGAAAACTCTCCAGTCTACTAAGGACCTCTGATTACTATCCACTATTGGTTGTTCAAACTGTCAACGATGAAATAACAAAGACAAGCCTGAGGTCAATCTAAAGAGATTTCAGGGCCATAGGATGATTGGTAGAGGGATCAGAAGCACAGGTAGTGATTTCCTTGATTCTTCCAAGAACAAGGAATAATATTGATAGGAATAGGTAGACCTATCCAGTCAATGCATGGCTCTGATGTTGATGTCAGTGTAAAAAAAATTGGGGTTTGATGACCATGGGATGATCTATAACACCCGGTCTACTGACACCTGGCAGGATGCACCTGTCTCAGAGGAGAAAAAGGTCTAGCACATGAGTTAACAGGGTTTGTTGACACAGCTTTAAACTAGCTTGGAAGGGGGAAAGGGACAAAACCAGTCTTGCCAGTGATGAGCAATGGAATGGTGTGCCAAAATTCAAGGAAATGAGAACTCATGGGATCCCTCAATCTGTTTCACAAAGTGTTGGCTACAAAGTACTATGCCTGAAATGTTTCTACACTAATTTGTGCAGCATGGGGAAAACACAAGAGGAGCTCGAGGCTTTGGTCTGCTCCCAGAGGTATGACATCACTGGCATAAGTGAAACCTGGTGGGATGAGTCCTGTGACTGGAGTGCCCTGTTAGACAGTTACAGGCTGTTCAGGAAAGATAGGCAGGGCAGAAGAGGCAGAAGGGTGGCATTGTGAATAATAGAAGGGGTAGAATAAATGAAGCTCACAGTTGGCAATGCCACAGTTGAGACTGCCTGGATAAGAATGAAGGGACAATCAAATAATGCAGATGTCATTGTGGGAGTCTACTATAGGCCTCCTGGCCAGGACACTGACCCTGACAAATTATTCTTTAAGGAATGAAGGGACGCTTCCAAGACAGCAGTCTTGGGAATCCAGAGAAATCCCAGCTGACTGGAATCTGGAAAACACTGTCCTGATTTTCAAGAAGGGTAAGAAGGAGGACCCCAGAAACTGCAGCCCTGTCAGTCTCACTACAGTGCCTGGTAAGCTTATGGAGAAGATCATTCTGGAAGGTATTGAAAATAACCTGAAAGACAGTGCAGTCATCACAGCCAGAACATCTTCATGAGAGGGAAGTCCTGCTTAGCAAACCTTATTTCTTTTTATGACATGGTAACCCACCTGGTTGATCAAGGGAAGCCAGTTAATGTAATGAGTTTGGATTTCAATACTGTCTCTCACAGGATCCATCTGGACAGAATGTCCAGCTCACAGCTGGATTACCACATCTTGTGATGGGTGAGCAACTAGGTCACAAGTCAGGCAATGGGTTACAGTGAATGGGGTGACATCAGACTGGCGACCTGTCACTAATGGGGTTCCATGGGGTTCCATCTTCATTCCTGTCCTCTTCAACAACTTCATAAATAACATGGATGTAGGACTGGAAGGGATACTAAGCAAGTTTGCAGATGATGAAAACTGAGAGGAACTGTTGGCTCCCTCAAAAGCTGGGAGACCCTGCAGAGAGGCCTTGAGAAATTAGAAAGCTGGGCAATCACCAACCATGTGAAGTTCAACAAGGCAAAGTATCAGATTCTGCACCTGGGATGGGCAATCCTGGATGTATGGACAGAGCACCCTGGATGTATGCTGGAGAGCAGTGTGGTGGAAAGTGACCTGGGGGTCCTGGTTGATGGAAACTTGAATATGAGTCAGCAGTGCTCTGGCAGGCAGGAGGGCCAACGCTGTCCTTGGGGGCATCAGGCACAGCATCACCAGCTGGACAAGGGAGGGGATTGTCCTGCTCTGCTCTGCACTGGAGCAGCCTCACCTCCAGTGCTGGGGGCAGTGCTGGGTGCCACAACATAAGAAAGGCATTAAACTACTGGAGAGTGTCCAAAGGAGGACAACAAAGATGATCAAGGGCCTTGAAGGGAAGCCAAATTAGAAGCAGCTGAGGTCCCTTGGTCTGTTCAGCCTGGAGGAGACTGAGGGGAGACCTCACTGCAGTTACAACTTCCTTGTGAGGGGATGAGGAGGGGCAGGCACTGATCTCTTCTCTTTGGTGACCAGTGACAGGACCTGAGGGAATGGCCTGAAGCCGAGTCAGGGGAGGTCTAGGTTGGATATTAGAAAAAGGTTCTTCCTCTAAGGGTGGTCAGACACTGGAACAGCTCCCCAGGGCAGTGGTCACAGCATCATCCTGACAGAGTTCAAGAAGCATTTGGGCAATGCTTACCTTGGGTACATGGTGTGAATTTCGGGGATAGTGCTGTGTAGGGCCAGGAGTTGGACTTCAATGATCCTTGTGGATCCCTTCCCACTCAGTATATTCTGTGATTCCGTGGTTCTGCAATTCTGTGAAGTAAGCATAGTGAGGGTTTTTTAATATTTCCAAATGATGATGATGATGAATAAAAGTTATAGCAGTACATACAAGAAGGATGGAGAAAAACAAAGGGTTTGATACAGTGTATAATATCTGGTTTTCTCTTTTTCCTAACAGCACTGAGCTTATGGTATAAATTAAGAATAGCTGTTCCAAACATAATCATTTTTGCTTCAACTTTGAGTCACAGGTTCTTGGTAAATGTCACTACAAAGCATGTAGTGAAGTTTGAGAGTTCTGAACTATTCTAACTCCACTTAAAAACTTGATTTATAGTTTCCTTCCCTAAAACCATTTCTGGTCTTATAAATGACTATTTTTCTTCTAATTAATTCCAGGCAATATCCTTAAATCCTTTGTTTTAATGTGTAAATTATTCATCAGAGGTTTCTTTTCCACTTATGCAGGATTTTTAAAAAATCCCTTTTATGCATAATGAACTTTTATAATCGGCTGTCACCTTAATTGAGAAATGGTCATTTTTAACATTAGTGTTCTTTAGGGAAAATTGTTCTGAAGTATCACTCTTGAAGAGAATATGTTTTAGTCCTGTGTCATCTTCTGATTTATCATAGCAATTTTTAATCTTGCATAATTGTTTTGACCTAAAATTAGAAAAAATATGTTAATGTTTCCATCGACTAGACAGTACAGCAATCCTTGCAATTTCCCTATGCATATCTATATATATATAAATCACAGTAAT
>VXAC01001214.1:55450-75599 GCA_013399225.1 Rhipidura dahli | reverse complement strand
CCCAGCTCTGTTTTGAGAGGGACTTGCTGTTTATCCTGGTTCCTCTGTAGGCTCAGTGAGCCCACACACTCCACTCTCTTCTTGCCTCTGTGTGTAGCAGGTCTACTCCATGAGTAGAGCAACACTGCTGTAGGAGCAGCTTTCACCATGCTGCAGCTGAGGGCTGCATTTCCATATGGCTGGCTTAAAAGAGAACAGCTTTCTTTGGGCTTTCTCTCATGGCAGAATGCCAGGCTCCCCCACCTTCCTGCTGGGGTTGTGGTGGCTTGCTGAACGATGGGATAAATCCACGTCTTTTTTTCCCCTCCTTCCTGTTGAGGGACTCGTGCAAGCCCTTCTCTCTGAAAGGCATGTTAGAAACCTTAAAATGTATAAGAGTATCAAAGTGTGACGTGAGAGAATAATCTACATAATCAGATTTTGGGGTTTATCTGGGCTTTTTGTACAGAAAAGGCCATGTATGACATGTTCAGTGCTGAAATCTGGACTGTGACCTCCTCTTTCATCCTTTTTTTTTCTGTTTATTTTGCCTGCAAAAAATGTCTCCTTTTGGCCTAACTGGCTTGGAAATCAGTATTGGAGGCCAGAGGAGAACTTGAAGTGACTTTTCAATTTGCAAAGGCTTAAAATCAGTAAGGTGGATTTTTTTAAGACAGAGTATCCAAAGAGGTACCAGATGAGAAATGGGGAATAATTCAGCTTGTCTGATGAGGTTTCAGGAGACAGTGGAGCAAGTGAGTCTGGATTTGGATGTTACCCATTATCAGGCTTGGCTGATTCTAAAGAAGGGTTTTGATGGATGAGTCTGTTCTGTAGGTGGACTCTGAGGGTACACACCTCCAAAATGTGTTCTCTCTGCAGTGCTCCTGGTCATGCTGGATAGGGCAGTGAAGTGCTGCCTCTCCTGGTGGGATCAGTAGCAGTGAGGTACATTTTGTGCTGGAGGCTGTCAAATTTGGTGCAACCAAATGAGCTGCAGCTGAGACTGGACTCACACTGATTTGCCTCCGAGGTCTCAGAGCAGATGGTGAGAAGGTAAAAAGGTGATTCTGAGCAAGACCGGGCTTGTCAGCCTTTGAGATAAATTTTTTTGAACAAACAACAGCATGAATGGGCACAAAATTCAGGATGCTATAATGTTTTGTGCCATCTGTGACCTATTGGATTATGATAATGATGAGAGCAACTAGAGTTTAATAACTCAGTGCCTCAGACAACCTGGGGAAGGGTAAATCCAGAGTCATCCATCTGTGCTTTGCCGGAGCTGCTCTTGGGGAGGATCCTGGAAGCTGTACCCTTTGAGGGAGCAAGGAATGAATATACAATGATTTCTCTAGCTGAACTTGTTTGTGAAATGCTGGCTTTTCCCAGGAAAGCACATACAAAAATAGCAGTCAGCCCTCTCTAGCCATAGAGCATATGTCTGTAGGCTCAGCTTTGAAGTTCACCAGTTGGTGCAGCTTCTGCAGAGAGGTTAAAATGCTTCTGTAGTGGAAGTGACCCAAGCACTCGGGTTCATTACTGCATTCCCCCACCTCCAGGCTGCTGCTTGGAGTCCGAGGCATTTAAATGAGTTGTTCCAAATGGAGTCCTTAAATTCCTCAGTGCCTGTGATGCCAGTGGGGAGAGCTCAGCTGTGCTCCCCAGGCCGGTTGCGTGTCCCCAGAGAGCAGATCCTCGCAGCCTGAGCTGTGTGTAAACCCCATGTTCTTTGCTATGCCTTCCCCTCCCATCTGGCTTATTCCTCAGGCACTTTTACTTGGCAGAGCTTTACCAAAACTTAAAGAAATGTAGCTCCTTCTCACCTCTGCAAGGTGTTCCTTCAGCTGAACAAATTGTATTTGTTCAACTCTCCCGAGCTGAATGTTTCCTTCAGCAACATGGAAGGATTCCTGCTTTTAGCTGGTCTGTGTTAGGCCATTACAGAAATGAGGCAGCTGCCCAAAAGTCTGCCAAGGGGCAAAACCTACTTGCCATAAAGCTTTTAACAAATGAGATTGGTAGGTAAGTCCATGACCACCTGGGCTCCTGTGTAGCAGGATTCCCGTGGACATCAAAATCCTGAACGACTTCAGCCTCCCCTGAACTAGTCTGATGTTTTAGAAGTGACCTAATTGAAAATACAGCCAGTAATGTAATTATCATCAGGAAACAGCTCACCTTCTGTTGCTTAATTATATTTTCCTTGTATACTTAGTCTGTTTCAAAGAAACTGCCTTGGATGGCACACAGGGTTTCCCTTTAATTACTGCTGTATGGTAATTGTCATGTAATTACGCTGTTATGAATATAACGTGCATGTATTATTGTGGGGCAGTGATTTATGGCATGTAAGCATCTTTTAAAAGTGTTTTAGATGTTCTCCACACAGGATTGCTAAGCCCTTTAATGACAGGAGTCTCTCACAGCCATCCAGTGTTTTAATTTCCCAGTGTTTAAGGTCTCCTGTAATAATGCTACTTCATCATCCGGTCAATACTTCGGGAATTACACTGGTTGCTTGTGGTGAGATATTTAATCATCCTCATCATGCTTGCAAAATTTGTTAGTGCAAAAATAAATTGGGCATCATGATAGGGCAAAGGGGGAATGGCTTTAAGTTGAAAGAGTAGATTTAGATGGGATATTGAGAAGGAATTGTTCCCTGGGAGGGTGGGCAGGCCCTGGCACAGGGTGCCCAGAGCAGCTGTGGCTGCCCCTGGATCCCTGGCAGTGCCCAAGGCCAGGCTGGACACTGAGGCTTGGAGCAGCCTGGGACAGTGGAAGGTGTCCCTGCCCATGGCAGGGGGTGGGAACAAGGTGATTCTGGGATGCTGCTGGGAGTGTTTTGGTATCATTATGTGCTCAAGGTGCTCGGTGTGTGCTGGTTAAACACAGGACTGGTTTTAATCCCATAGTTTGAAGGTTGGAGGCTGAGTTCAGTGTTAGTGCCTCACCTGTGCACACAGGAGCAGTGACTTTGCAATCCTTTCCTTTTGACCTGATAGCTCTGCCAGGGCTCCTCTGAAGATCAAATCTGCTGTAAAAGGACACAGGATCTCTGGAGATGACCTGTGTATTAATTACTTTCACAAGCAGGTCATGACCCCAAAGAGGTGACAGAAAAGGTTTTGAATCCGTTACTCCAAAAATCCTCCACGAGGGCTTGTAGCACTGGAAACCTGAGCACAGAGCTGATGTGAATGAAGTTACTGATGGCTGAGTGTGCTGAGCTCTGTAGCATCCACTTGCTTGCAGATGGAAGTTTGGGAGCACAGTAATTTGTGTATCATTAACCTTCGTTCACAATTTAAAGGTGCTTGTGGCTGGGTTTTTTTGCCCCAGGATGTTTATTCATAACTTACTACGTGACTCTCCTGCTGCAATGTGCTTTTTGACAGAACTTATGCTTTGTCACAGGATTTGCATTTCTTTTTAAGGTGTTTTCAGAAGTTTTGGGCTGTGTTGAAGGGACAACAAAAACTGTGGACTATGTTTAAGTGCTAGTCCCTGAAACAGCAGTGAAACCCTTGCTGTCCTGGTGATAGCAGAGGAAATTAGTCCCGGTGATTCCTGGCTGGTGAAAAAGCAGGCTGACTGCAGAGGCTCCCACTTGGCAAGACCTTGTACAGCAAGTACTTTATGATGGGTGATTGTAAGTTGCCTGGGAAAGGCATTCTGAGCACGCTGTAGTTCCTGGAATTAACATTTTCACCCTGGATTTCTGTGGTACATATTGTACAAATGAAAGTTGTGTCAGGAAAACAAATCTCCAGTTTTGTCCTTGTGCTCAAGCACAAATGCTACTCTTGTGTTATATTCCCAAATTCAGTAAAACCAGTGACTGGACAGAGCTCAACTGCATCCGTCTGTTTGCAGTGGAACCAAGCATGAGGCAACAAAGTATGACTGAACCGTGCTGGCAAACACGTTTTTATCCTGAATTAAATTTGTCTGTGGGCTTTGGCTCACTGCTCTGCACAAAGGGTGAAACTGGCTGTGAAGAGGACAAAGAGCTCATCAGGAGCACACGGAATGGCTCCGACACGCTGCACAGTGGCTTTGCTGAGGCTGGGTTTGCTGCAAACCTGCAGGAGGAGGCTCAGTATGGTTTTAGTCCCTGCCCAGGCACCAGGCAGATAATGCCATGCGAGTCCCATGCTCGGTGTCCTGGTGGCTGCCCAGTGCCGTGTTTGGAGCAGGGTTGATGATAACCAGGGTCACTATTTTCCTGCCCCTTACCCTTGTCAGGCTGGTTACTCAGGGTTTTGCATCTTCCCTCCTTCACCCTGAATTTTTTGTTGCTGGAAATGACAGCAGTTCTTAAGTAATTTTATCCTTTCCCTTTAATCTTTTTTTTTCCTCAAGGCTCGTGTGTTTCCTGGTCTGTGCGATTCTGCCCCACCATACACAGCCAGACCTGATCTGTTGTCATTGGCACAGCCCCTGCAGTTTGCTAACCCAGCACCTCTGGTATGAATCTTATAGGAGACATGGACTGAGCCTTTTAGGATGCTGAACTGCCAGCACAGCCAGGGACTTCCCCCAAGGCTGGGGCAGCAGCTGCTTTTTTCTGTTGAGCCAAACTCTTCTCTTGTGCAACGTGCTGCCCTGTGAGGATGAGCAGGTTAATCCCTTACAGATGTAGGAGCAGTGCCCTCTTCACTGATAAGGCAGTGCATGAGCCAGCTTTCTCCCAAGCTGATCACCAAGCAAAGGATCTGATTTCTGATACTTGATCTGCTAGAGCTTCCTTTTTACTTGGCAGGGAGGAACCTTGGAGAGTCACCAGGCACCCACCAAGCCACTCAGTCCCCCTTCCTCAGCAGGACAGGGGAGAAAATGAGGTGAGAAGTCTTGTACCTTCAGATAAGGGCATGGAGATCGCTCACCAGTCAGTCATGGGGAAAACAGACTTGTCTTGGGGAAGATTAATTAACTGGTAATTAAATATAGACCAACATAGTAACAAACTAGAACTAAATTTTTGCTCCTACTCGCCTTTCAGAAACTATGGGGGAAAGGTTTGTTGCCTTTCTGTTTTTTCCTTAGTAACAACCAGGACACATGAGTCTCTTCCCCATTACCTGAATAAACCAATTATCTCCAGTTTTTCACTCCTCCTGTTGCTAAGCTAGAAATGTGAAGTGTGAAATGCTCCTAAGAGGGCTCATTTACACTCACTGGGGTTGTATTGGCAACAATTAATTAGAGCTGTTATCAGAAGTGACTTTAAAATGGCATTTTTCAGGTGAAGAGCACTTTGAGCCTGCAGGAGCCCCTTGCACCTGTAGCTCTATGGCCTTTTATCTGAGAAAGAATCATCTCTTCCCTATTCATGTCTTTGTGGACTGGATGTTCTGCCAGTGGTGAGATGGTCACAGATTCTCCACCGACTGGTTTTTGTGCTGTGGTTATGTCAGTTTGTGTAGGAGTGGCAAAAACCAGAATCTGTTTAACAGGAGATGATCCATTCAGCTACCCTGTTAAGGAGTTTTAGGGGTGGGCTCAAGCTGGTTGGAAAAAGGGAGTGTTCAGCCAGGGATGGGACTGGTGGGAAGAGGGGGGTAGATAGCTTTTCCCAAACAATCGTTTGTCTGTTCTCTTTAGAAAACGAAGGCTTCATTTCAACAGCAGCCCTCCCACAACATATTTGCTGTATTAAGTGCTGTGCTATGACAAGCAGTGCCTTCAGAGAGGCTTGGGGAGTGCTGGAGTGATTGCAGGGACCTGGCTGTTCTGATCAGCTGTCCTTGAGCAAGGCTCCAGCCTGCAGTGCTCCTTGCTGGCAGTCAGCATCTTCTGTTTGCAGTGTGAGCTCAATCTTCAGCCCTGGGAAGGAAAACAAAGAGGAGAGGAGCTGGAAGGAAACAGCTGTTGGCTTTGCAGTCCTGCTCATTTTGATCCTTGCATCCTGCTGTTTGATTCCACCTCCTGCCTCCAGTGCAAGGATAAGCTTTCCCAAGTTCCCTTACACAGCTTATGTCTGTAAGCCTTCCACTTAGTTTGGAAATAATACTGGTGTAAACCCACCAAGAGCTTTTTTTTTACCTCTGCTCCTCTTAATTGCATGTTGCAGTAGTTTATGTCAGTGTGATAGTACTCAGCTGCAGGATTGCTCCTTCTTGACCTTGGGAAATCATTCCTGGATGCCTTCCACATGGGAGTGATGCAGCTGTATCTCCACAGTTACAATGCTTGGCTTGGTTGCTTGCTTGGTATCTAAAAGTTCCTGCAGTGTTCTTTTAGCTGTTGGTGGTCCAGTATAATCTCTGTTGGCATGACTTAACTATCTAAACCTTGGAAAACAAGTGTGATTGCTTCGTTGCAGTGAAATAATTGGGAAGAGAAGGTTCCAAATGGACTTTGATCAGCAGGGAGAGAACCTGTGTGGCCTGATTGTTGTGTGTGCCCCAGGCCTGTTTATATCTGTAATGCTTGACCTCCTTCATATTTGGGATAAAGGGGCCTCTTCAGGCTGTGCTGCCACCTCTATTCTGCCCCCAAATACCAAAATGTGCCAAATATGTCAAGTGCAGCTGAACCAAAAGATGTTTATAACCCTTCACCGGGAACTGAGGCTGGACACCTTTGAAACAGTGAGGATTTACATTCCTCCCCCCCACCCTTCCTCCAGTCATTTGCAATTCATGTGGCACTCTGGTGATGAGTCTGCACGTGTTACTTGGAAATCATTGAAACGTTAAAAAAGAGCTTGAGTATCTGTTTTGCCCTAAAACTGTTTCTGTTTTATGAGCTCAGAACACAAGCTGCTGATGGAGTGAATTTGAAAACTAGGTCTCTGCTCCATTCCCAGGGGTTTGCTCCCTGGAGGTGAGTTGGTTTTGAGGCAGGAGGTGTGTGTATTTGACACTAAAATAGAGAAGTTTTGTTATTTGTTTCCTCTTGCCCTTGAAAATAATTAGTTAAAACCTTTTGGGGAAACATTAACAGTATAATTTAACTAAGGAGGGATTTTTTCAGGCTGGCAGAAAACAAAAGGGGAAGGTGTTCCTCCCATGCAGGGGTTGGAACTAAATGATTTCCCTTCCAATCCAGACCATTCTGTGATCTGCAGAGAAGTTTGATGATAACTGTGTCAATGAGATGCCTGTGGAAGAATAATGATCTGAAGCAGTTTAAAATTTGGATTAATGCAGCTCAATTAGAATTATGGAAATATTTTTTTCTTTAACTGAGAATGGGAAAGATGAGCTCAAAATAAATCCCTTCACAAAAAGCATTACCCTTAAGCTATATATCTAGACAAGAGATTTATAAAAATAAGAAATACACACAATTTATGAGCTGGTGTACAGGATTTGTCAGCGAAAGTAGCTGCACTTCAGTCAGATGGTACAGTAACTGCAGGCTGTGCACACAGAATCCCAGAATGGTTTGGGTTGGAAGGGACCTTCAAGCCCATCTCACCCCTGCCATGGGCAGGGACACCTTCCACTGTCCCAGGCTGCTCCCAGCCCCAATGTCCAGCCTGGCCTTGGACACTGCCAGGGATCCAGGGGCTGCCAGAGCTTCCCTGGGAGTTCCATCCCAGCTCCTGCCCATTCTCCCAGGGAACAATTCCTGCCCAAGATCCCATCCATCCCACCCTCTGGCAGTGGGAAGCCATTCCCTGTGTCCTGTCCCTCCATGCCTTGTCCCCAGTCCCTCTGCAGCTCTCCTGGAGCCCCTTGAGGCCCTGGAAGGGGCTCTGAGCTCTCCCCAGAGCCTCCTCTTCTCCAGATGAGCACCCCCAGCTCTCCCAGCCTGCAGTGCTGGACCAGGTCCTGGCACAGGGATTTGAGGAGAGCCCTCCTGAAGCAGCCCCACCTCCTGGGTGTGGTTTCTTTGGCTCTGAGCAGGTGACACTGCTGGTGACAAGTGTCCTTAAGTGCAGTGAGCAGATGAACTCAGCAAAAGAAGCTGCTCCATGGCCCCAGCCGACTGCCAGCTCTCAGGGTTTTTATTCAAATTCCCAATATCTTCCTAAGCTGACAGTGTGCTAACAGGCGTGACCTCCAATGGGCTCCAACTAGCTGTTTGTACAACTGGGTGTGAGCACTTCATTTAAATACAACTATTGACCAGACCACATCCAGTCTGCCCAGAAGTCTCATTCATTGCATTCGTTAAGTGGATTTTAAATCAGAAGCATCAGATCAATAAAAAAGGATGGGGCTTTCACTTTTTAACAGCACAAACAGTATTAAACTCTATCAGCTCTCCCTGTTGGGATGTAGTGATCTGATTTTGTGTCTTTTCTTAAATTTAGTTTAAGTCCATATGTGTTGTTCTGTTGAACTTACAGGCACTATTTTGTGAACCCTTCCCAACCCATTACTAAACACAGAAACTGACTTCCAACTGGCTTAGGAGGATTTCGACAGCACTGGCACAGCTCAGATTTGGAGGTCAGCACTAAAATACTTTAAACCCTGTGTCAGATATATTTTGAGTAGGGCTCAGTACTGTGTCACTTAACCTCTGCACCCAGGCAAGTGTAAATCCTCTTTTTTGACTTTAATGGGCCCAAACTGTTACAGATAATGGTGGTCAAACAGGACATTTGTTTTACACACACTAATGGGTAATAAAGGAGGCGGGGAGAGTGAGCTCTGAGCAGTGCTGTGCCCAAACCAGAGAGAAGAGACCTTTAATCTGCTCTCAGACATGAAGGCCTTTCCCTGGCATATGTTGGGCACAATCCATCAGCCTGCAGGTGAGCAGGAGATGTTCAGTGGGACTCTGATACGTGGTTAAAGGAAAACCAAAAGGTAGAAAGAGAGGGGAAAAAAGGGGAAAACCAAGCTCTGTTTAGCAGTGCCTGGCCATCCTGTGCTCAGCAGTGATCATACCCAGTGGAGTTTGTGCTTCAGCACAGGCAACAGCTGGATCTGTTGTAACCTCTGTCAGTTAACTCAGTTCCTAGGGTTTAAGCTGGATCCCTTTTCTGTAAGTAGGAATGAACTGTCAGTCTCTTGACCTGTAGAAAAATACATGGAGTTTCTACAGAGTTGTGGATGTAACAACTCGACCTAAATATTTGTGTTTTGGCACTCTAGTCATGTGCCTAAGTGTGGCTAAGCACAAGTGGTGCTTTTGGTGGAGTAACTCGAGTCAGTGGCTTTCTGGAGGAGCTGGGCACTCTCTGCTGGGCTGTCCTCCACCAGGTTTAGTTTTTAGTAGCTATGACAACAACAAAATGACAATTTGCCTCCAGTTCAGGCTCTGCTTCTTGCTCTTCCATGTGAGCTGCTGCTTGAGCTCAAGAGGTGAAGTGCTGGGAAGCTCCCTGCCCTGCATTTGAGGAGGATTCCCATCTCTTATCATGTGTAAAAGCTTAGCAGAGCAGTTAGTGCTGTAGTGGGAGGAATTTGAAATGTTTTTGCCCCTTCCTCCTGCTCTTGGGGAGCTGTGAGGAGGGAGCCAGCTGGGTGAGGTGTTTGGCCAGTGGTGTGCATCTGGTGGCACGTCTATGGGTGTGTCCTCTGAAAGGCTGAGCATAAAACAAAGGATTAGAAAGAAATCCAGAAGGTTGCTCATTCGGATTTGTTGTGGTTTTGATGCCTTAGGTTTTGACTTTCATATTTTTCAAACTCTTCACTGCCCAGTGTGTAACTCTGGAGTTTCCTGCAGCCTGTTCACTTCTGCTCTCTCCTGCTGGGCACACACAACAAAGCCTCTCCAGGCCTGCTCTCCAAGGACACCCAGCCCATCCTAGGCCCAAAAGTAAAAACCAAAAGCTTCTAAAGGGGAGGGCAAGCTTGGGGAAATTCCATCATTAACTGAAGCTTTAATTGGAGACTGAACCCTGAGATGCAAATGAACCAAACCTATAAAAAGTGGGAAGAACTCGTGGCCTCTCAGGGTCCATCTCGGGGCCCATCTTGGCAGCAGCCTCTGGCTCCCCAGGGGTACCTTTGAAGGCCTTTCCAATAAATGCCCACCTTTATTCCCTTTACTCCTGTCTGGTCTCTGTTTCTAGGAGGCCTCTTAAGACATCAGCTTTCGTTAAAGGTTCCTGGGATGTGCAAAGAAAAATGTAATTGGATTTCCAGGGAAGGCAGAGGATAAGGGAAGCAAAGGAGGCCTGCCTGGGAGAATCTGCTGTGGTGTTATAAGGGGGCACTGGAGGTGCAGGGCAGCTGGAGACACAAAAGGGTTGGTTCTCTTTCAGGGCTAGACAGCCCTGACTCAGGATCTGGTACCTGCAAAGTAAACCTCCTTCTAGGTGGGTGTTATGTTCTGGGTCAGAAAATGTAGGCTGATAGCAGTGGAGAAGAAAATATTTTTGTCAAGTGAAGAACTTGGTCAAATGGCTTCTGGCAGTGCTTCTGAATTCAAGCCGTAAGCACCTTGGCTTAGGTGGTGACTTGCAGCTCCTCAAGGCAAGGACTTGGGGCTCTTTTCCAGCCTTAGTGATTCAAAGATTGTGTGACACCATTTACCAAAAGCCTTGAAAAGATTGGCTGAAACAGCAGGGACTCAGAGAAGGAAAACAAACAATGGCAACTGTGAAGCAAACAAGGAAAGAACAAGCACAGACTGATCTGGACAAGGAGTTCAGGCTGTCTCTGGGATGGTATGGTGTGTGAGCAAACAACTGCCCAGAATGTGCTGGGCTCTCTTACAGCCTGAGAGAGAGAGCTCTTCTTTCCAGACTGAGACACCCCCTTTGGCTGGGAATGTCCTCTGCCTCTCAGCTTTGGTGGGATAAATGACAATGGAAGCGTGATGCTCACAAGCTGTAGTTGTAGGCCCTTCTAGGTTGCCAGTGACCTGTCAGGTAGTAGAAAGTGAGCACAAAGTCAATTGGCAGGAAATGAAAGAGCCCATCTGTTGCACCTGGAGAAGCTTGGATTTCTGAGCTGATTTCACATCAGTGTGCTGTGCCCTGCTCTGAGGAGGGAGCTCTCTGGGTGGATGGCAGAACAGTACTGGTTTTAAATTCCCATTTCTACAGATGGACAAAGGCACCAAATCTGGGCATAAAACCATCATCTACTTTGCAAGCTTGGAATGTAAACAAGAGGTTTCAACTTGTAATGTTTCCAAAGGAGGTGGGCAGATAGTGACAGGGCAAGGGGCAGTGGTCTTAAGATGACAGAGGGCAGGGTTAGATTAGATGTTAGGAAGAAACATAGCTGTGAGGGAAGTGAGGCCCTGGCACAGGTTGCCCAGAGAAACTGTGGCTGCCCCTGGATCCCTGGGAGAGTGTTCAAGGCCAGGCTGGACAGGACAGGGCTTGGAGCAGCCTGGTCTCGTAGAAGGTGTTCCTGCCCATGGCAGGGGCTGGAACAAGATGAACTTTAAAATCCCATCAAACTCAAACCATTCTGGGATTCTACAGGCACAAGATCACGGGCACACAAATCTAACAGCTCTGAGATGCTGAGCTGTGCTGTTGTGATGGAGCATGGCTGAAAGGCCCAGGCTGCTCCCTAGCTGGAGTGCCAGCTTCCCCTAAGCTGGAATCCTCTTTTTATCTTCAGTCCTCACTCTAGTCTGTCTGTAGTTGGTTGCTCTATTGCTCAGGAACAACCTTGCTTCTTCCCTCTGAAGTCTGACGAGCGTGCTGACAGCCCCGTGTCAGCTGGGGTGTAGCTGCTCTGTGTTAAACCCGGGCGCTAATTCCCTTCGGTTCATCCGCCTGGCTCCGGTGGAAGCCATCAAACAGCAGACACCCGGAGCTCTGCCCGGGATTTGTTTGCAAATGTAGACACTTAATGGTGAAAAAAGGTATGCCAGCACTTCCCAGCCTGGTGGGGAGCAGCTAAACCTGTGCCCTCAGCACTCTGAAACTGTAATTAAGAGTTCAGGAGCGTTTGGCTGATGAAGCCTGTAAGCTTGGCAGGGGAAGGGGATTGTTCTCCCTGTCATGTCCAAGATTGTGACCTAATTACCTGCTTGAGCATTGGATGTTGTGCATGATGGATGCAGTGGCTGAAGATACATTCTCACTTTGGGGGGTCACTGTAATTGCTTGTCCTTGGTGTCACAGTTTGTGCTGCAGGTACACGTTGAAGTCCTGGAGATCCCAAAGTCTCTTCTGCAGCTTGGAAAGGAAATGAGCAGCAAAGCTGCTTGTTTCATACATTCCTGGGCTGTGCTGTTGCTGTTGCAGTATCCCAGCACCATCCCAGCAATGTGTGAGGTGACTGAGAAATATCTGACACATGCTGTTTGTCCTTTCATCCTCTTCCCAGGAGCGAGTGCTGAGCAGTGGCCTTGCTTCAAATGTGCCCAGTCTCCTCTGTTAAATCCAGGAGGAACACAGAAATGGATATTCACTCTGGGCAGTCTGTTCCAGTGCTTTACAGCCCTTAAGGAGCAATCCTGAGCATTCGGCCCCATCAATACAAATGCTGAGGAACATGGATGAACGTGCTTAATAGTGATGCTGTTTGAAGGAGGATGAATTTGTGGCCACTTGTACCAGAATTTAATTCAGCTTAGATTTGGTCTGTAGTGCAGAGGAGCATCCAAGCTGCTGGAGAAGGAAGGGTATACAGCTGAAGAGCTTTTAGGATTAGATTGGGGGATGAAGGAGTCCCACTGAAGTGGGCTCTGTGTCCCTGTAGTGATTGAAAGCCCTTCCTTTGTTGCCTGCTGCCAGAGTCCTTTGAGAGGCTTCCCGCTGAACCTTTTGGGAACATTCCTGGCACAGCCCCTCTCACTTCACAGCCCTTCCCATTAGTGGGATGGGAAGATACTGAGGTAAATCCCTGCTAGGCTGGCAGGTCGCCTGCCAGCTGATCCCAGGCAGAAGGAACACTGCTCCAGGGATTTAGTTGGCTTGCTGCCCCAGAGTGTCAGGGGACATCGATCACTTAGCTGGGGCGTTCAGCAGTTCATCAGTAAGATCATCCCCTGAAGGAAGGGGAACACAGCCTCTCTGTTCCCTTCAGGAGCTAAAACACTTCATGGGAAGAGTGTCTTGGAATCCTTAAGGTTGGAAAACCCCTCTAAGATCATCCAAGTGCAGCAGTCAACCCAGCAGCACCAGCATGTTGACCCCTAATCTTATCATCAAGTGCTACATTATTTGAGCACTTCATGGATGGTGACTCAGCCCCTGCCCTGGGCAGCCTGATCCAGTGCTTTACAACCCTTAAGGAGCAATCCTGAGCTTTTGGCCCCATCAGCCTCTGAGCGATGTGTGGAGATGGTGACAGTGTTTATGGGATGGAAATGGTGCAGTAGTCTAGGCATCACTGCCTTTGGCAAATGGAAGGGTTTCACTGGGAGGTGGTCCAAGGAAATTCCTCTGTGCTGACCTGCCAGTCACAAGATGGGGTCAGAGACAGGGCTGGAGGTGAAAAGGCAATGTGGGTCCAGGAGGCTCATGCAGGAGATGTGCTGGAGGCACTCCTGGCACATTCCTTTACTGTAACTCAGGCCAGGACTGTCCTGCTTGGAGTGGAGTTCCTGGGCTGTGGATGGAGGTCCCAGGTGGAGCTGCTCAGGGAATCTGACCTCCTCCCCCAGGTGAGGAAGAGGCTGTTGCTGGTCCCTGCTGCTGTGTCAGTTCTTCAGGAGCAGTCACATTCCCAAAGGGGCAGCACAGAAGCAGTGACATGCAGGGATTGAATCCCTGTTGCAGCTGCAACAAGCTTGAAAAATCAGCGCTAAAAATTATTAGTGATTTAAAAAATATATATAATTTTATTCTGAACTGGATTTTTTTTCCAGATTGTTGTACCAATATTAATTCAGAAAGCTTAGGGATTAAGTGTAAAAATAATGGTGGGACCAGACTGTGTTTCTTTAAAGGATATTACAGGAAGGTAATGATGCCTGTCTTGCTGGTCTGGTATGGATGGGATGGAGTCAGTTTTCTTCACAGCAGCCTGTAGGGTGCTGTTTTGGATTTGTGACTGTTGCAGTGTTGATAAGACTGGAGTGTTCTGGCTGTTGCTGAGCTGTGCTGGGGTCGAGTGAGGAACAGGGAGAGGACAGAACCAGCACAGCTGACCTGAACCAGCCACAGGGATATTCCATGCTGTGTGAGGACACATTGCTCGGAGAAGCTGTGGCTGCCCCGGGATCCCTGGAAGTGTTCCAGGCCTGATTGGATGGGGCTTGGAGCAACCTGGGACAGTGGGAGGTGTCCCTGCCCATGGCAGGGGGTGGAATGGGATGGGCTTTACGGTCCCTTTCAACCCAAACCATTCTGGGGTTCTGTGTTGTCCTTAGCATTAGGAGGTAATGGAAAATAGGAGGAAGGGGGGGATGTTCAGGTAAAACTTAATTTCGTTTAAGATGAACAATATGAAACCTTGCATCTATAAATGCACATAGTCCCATGTTGCTTTTTTGATACTAGGGGAAAAACAGAGGCAGAATTACCTGCTGCACATCCTTTCAGCTGTGCTAATCAACTTCTCCCTGAGTCTGACCTCGGGTACAAGCTGCATTCTTCGGTGAGAATGTTTGCTGTAAACAATGTACTTGTTATCAGGGAAGTTAAAAAGAGGCTTGTTGGATACCGAAGGGAACAAGCACTTGCCAAAAGATAAACCAGCACAGCTTCCAGCCGTGCCTGCTTCCCATTCTGAGGCTCAGGGAAAATCACTGCAGCACCAGAACATCAGCTAAATTGACAGGAACATGGGAATCACTTGAGATGTAGAGGCTGTGTGTGGTTCTTCCTCTGGCTGTTTAAAGGCTTGGTTGGTATGCTGTCCACAGCAACCCAGGGCATCTTGCAGAATTCCAAATCCTTAGTTAAACGCAGCTGCACTCTGTGAGAACTTATTTTTCTGGCAGTAAAAAAAAGGGGGGGGGAGGGAGGGAGGGAGAAGAGATGGTCCAAAAAAAAGCGAAGATAGAAAGGATTTGGATAAAAGTGAATGGCTTATTAAAGACATTCGGGAGGAAGGAGAGGAAGAGATTCTCATGGGAGTTTTTGTATGGAGTACTTGAGGGAGAGAACTGCCCCAGGGCTGGGAGGTTGAAACTGTTAGGCTTTTTCTTGAATTCGGGGAAACAGGAATTGCTGCAGTGCCTAGATCAGTATCAGACATTAGAGAGTACCAGGGAGACCTGTGTGGGGCAGAAAATGACAGGACATCTGTTAGAAATGATAAATCTGTGTCTCAGTCTCAGTACTGAAGGCTGGACCACATTCATGGTCTCATACCATAGTAGGATGGACTCCCCCTTTCAGTGCAGAGGAATCACCTGATACCTGATGGGTATTACTGTTCAGATTTTTTGGTGGATAGTTTCATCATTTCAGGTTTCTGCTCCAGGCAGGAACTCAAATTTCCTCCACCAGCAGCGTGTGTGGGGTTCTGCCTCTTCCTTGCTAATGTCTGCTTAAAATTTTTCCACTTGCGTGAAAAAGCAGCCTAGCAAATAAGGAGCACTTGGTAGGCATTATGCTGCTGTTAATTATGTAGGAGCCCAGACACACTATTCACAGCAGTAATAGGAAAACTACCAAAGCAAATGCAGCAGTCTGAAATGCCAAATTAAGGTCTCAGCTATATGAATGCAGCTAAATTTGCAAGTGGATGCTGTACACTGTAAGTGTGGGGGTCCGTGCCTCCCTGAGTGGTTCCCAGGCTTTATCCAGTGCATGCATCCCAGAGTTAGAACTGTGTTTGCAGGCAAGTTCACACATGAGCTGGGAGCTGGGGCAATCACCAGGCTCTGCACTGAGATTGGGTGGAACCCTTCTGAGGACGGGGAATCTCCTCCTGCACCAGCCTGCACAGAAGTGGCTGGCACTGCTTTCAGTGTGACTCTGGTGGTGTAAATTATCCATCTTCTCGTGGCTTCAGCCTGCTCCAGGCTCCTGAGGTAGCTCTTTGTCAGCTGTTGGTGCAGCTTACCAGGGCTCACAGCCGGAGGAATCAGGAGGGGAGTGCCAGCAGTCTGCTCTTCAGTTCTGACACTCAGAGTTAAGGAGAAAGCAGTCACTGCACAGCACCTCTGCAGGACCACATCCTCTCCAGTTCAGGCACTGTTGTTCTGTAACACCTGGGTGGGTACCTTCTGTGTGATGCTTAAAGCCCAGCAGGTGTTGCAGCTTTTAATTCTGGGTGATGTCTCAGTGCTTGCTGTTTTCTGTCAAGGATTATTTGCCTGATAGCACTGAGGAAGCCACTTTTGCAATTCTCACTGCATGCAGTCATGGCACTGGTCGGTTTTATTTTCTTTGCTGTTGTCTGCTCTGTTTTCATGTCATGGCTGAGGTCCACAGCAGAGAGAATTGCCTGGATACAGTCCTCGGGAAAATTCATCTTCATTACAGAAGAGCCTGCTGGGATTTCTTAATGTGAGAGCTCTGCAGTGATATTTATATCAGGTTTAGATTTATATTAGGAAGAAGTTACTGACTGTGAGAGTTCTGAGGCCCTGGCACAGGTTGCCCAGAGAAGCTGTGACTGCCCCATCCCTGGAAGAGTTCAAGTAAGTTTGCTGTAGCTGGATTCACAGAAAACCCTGGTAACTTGTTGTCTGTGATTGAGGAATTGTTTTCCATGTTTGCCACAGGTGACACCTGGTAGTTTTCCTGCTGGCAGCCTGGATTAGAGGTAGAACTTCAGCCAGCAATGCCAGGATGTTACTTGAGTCCAGGTACTTTAGGTAACCATGCAAGTGCCAGGTTTTATTGCAAATCCAGGCAGCTCCTGACTGGGTTGTTTGTCATTCTTGCACAGGACAGGCCCCCAGACAGGATCATTCATCCAGGATCTGGCTCAAGTCAGACATCTCAAAAGCAAACTCCTTTGTGTATTAAGCCTGCTTTTACCTTTTTTTCTATCTTGCAGCTTCTGAACTTGAAAAACATGTACTCTAATAATACTGGCCTTAGATACCCTGTTATAAATATGATACCTTTCTGGATAACTATGTATTCATCTTCACAGAAGTAGGACAAGAAAGATGCATTTGAATGGGGGGGAAACTCCCCTCTACTTTCTATTTTTGATCAGACTTACTGGATCTTTTCCAGTAAGGATTCTTCAGTAAGCAGGAAAAGATTCCCGCTATTCTTCCAGGACTGAACGCGCCACAGGACAAAAATAACTGTCATTAATATTGTAAAAGCATATTTTGCCAGAGGATGGCAGTGTGGAAGGGTTTGAATTGCTCTGGGAATGCCTTTGTTTCAGCTGGGGAAGGAAAATGCCATCTGCTTTCTCAGGCGAGTCAGCACAGGCACCCAGACAGCTCCACCTTCAGCCAAATCGGAAAAATGAGGTTGGGGGCTGGTGGGTTAAATGGAATTAAGCTTAAAGATTGCCAACCAGTGACCTTCCCCAACAGTGCTATCCTTAAAGGCAGAATAATCCATTGAAGAAATTAGTTATTTATTAAAATACAAAGCTTGTGTGGGAAGGGAGAGTTAAATGTCTGTAAACCAGAACTGGGACTAGAGCACGTAAATTAAGTAACACTACTCCAGAAAGTACAGCTGGCAATCTATGGGCCTCTTGAACTAATTCATAACGAAGTAATAATGCAAAGTATGTGGGGTTTTTCCTATTTGTGTGTTCCATCAGCTTGTGTTGGTACAACCTTTAGAATAATCTGTCAAAATATGCATTGCCTGCTTCTCCTTCCAGCTTGCAGAGGTGGCATATATCTAGGCAAGACACTGAAATAAGCACTCAGTCTCCTCATTCCCACCCAGTGGGTTTATTCTGTCTGCAAGGCATTGGTGTAGTACTTACAAACAGTTCCAATGCAGTTCAGACAAATCCAGTTTCCAAGGAGCTCTCCTGCAGCTCCAGGTGTTGGCTGGTCCCCTGTCACTTGCTCCTCTTACGTGGTCGCAGGGGGAATTTGGATCCACAGGCTGTTCCCAGGGTTGGGGTTGTGTCTGGCTGCCCCAGGCCCATGGGCTTTGGGACAGCAAATACCAAATGGCTGATGCCTTGAAGTGGCTGCCTGAAAATAGATGCTAGACAAGAATAAGGGAATAAAGGTGGGTATTTATTGGAAAGGCCTTCAGAGGTACCCCTGGGCAGTCAAAAGCCTCCACCCAAGATGGACCCGGGTCACGAGTTTTTCACACTTTTATAAGCTTGGTCCATTTGCATATCAGGGTTAATTCTCCAATTAAAACTTCAGTTAATGTTGTAATTACCCCAAGTTTGCTCCTCCTCTCAAAGGCTTTAGTTTACACATTTTTGGGCTTGGGACAACAAGGTGTCCTTTGCTTGGAGAGCAAACCTAGAGAGGTTTGTTATGTGTGACCAGCATGAGAGAACAGCAGCTAACAGGCCACACAAAACTTCAGTTACACACCAGGCAGTACAGGATTGGAAAAATACAAAATTTAAAACCTAAGGCATCATGGCTTTTGGGACCACGAGCCAAGGTGTTTCCAGGGGCAGTGGTTGGTGACACCCGTGCAGACCCTCTGCAGGGATGTTTGGGTACTGGGCAGGGAACACGTTTGCATCTCAGCAGGAAGCTGCTGCACTCAGCTGCATGGTGCCTGTGGGAGCTGGGAGTGTGTGTGTGTGTGAAATATGGCCAAATCCTGCATCCACCTGAATCCCAGTGAGAGCAATGTTGTGGCTCTCCAAAGATCTTGCCATGAGTATCAGGAAAATGAGTCAGTGGGATACCAAAAGTTACTAGAGGGATTGTACAATAAATTAAAACTTATATGGGGCTCAGAAGTGCTTAACGGGCTTCCTAGTGGTGCTAGCAAAGTGAAAGCTCTTTCCTGGCCTTTGGAAGCCTAACTTCCCTGAGGGCTGTCTCCGCAGGTGCTGTGCCTGGGAATTCTGCCTGTGTAACTTCTGAGCAGGCTGGTAACCACAGCTGCTGGCGTCCCCTGCAGTCCATCCACTGGGACAGCCAGAAAACACCACCAGAACCCACAGCCAGGGCTGGGCTTTGCCGTTTGAAATTCTTCCCTCTGGCCTGTGGGAATGCAGCAGCAGAGCTGGGGGCAGGTAAACGGTCTATGGTGAGCCCCCACCCAAGTGAGGGGAGGGACCAGGATCCATCCAGGGGTCCAGACAGGAGCAGCAGGAATTGGGGCTGTAGGCAGGGTTGCAGATGGGTCCAAGGGGTCACCTGCCTTCTAGGTCAGGCCAGGGCTGGGTGCCAGGCACGAAGCTGGAAGAGATCCTCTGCAGGTGGAAGCTGCTCAGGACAGTTAAGTGCCATCAGGGTGCTGGTTCTGCACTCAGCCAGCCTCCTGCTTCCAGCTCCATCTTCACTGACTTTTCCATGTGCTGATACTATTGGAATGCTTGTAAGAATGGGGGGAGTGTTTTCACAGGTAAATGTTGAACAGGCAGTGAATCCGTGTTTCTGACTTGCCACATTCAAGCAGTGTTCCCAGTATCACTGGGAAAAGCAAGGACAAATACACCAGTAGCTTTTTCTGTGGCTTATGTAGGTCAGCACCCCAGTTTAATGAAGCAGGAGATGAGTCTGACCTTAGCTGTATTTGGAGTCTTGAGTGCAAAACTCCTGAGCTAAATATGCTGCCAAGTTGCTTACCTGCTGAAGAGAACTGTTACAGAAATACATCCAGGTTTGCCAAGGGAATTATACTGTGGAACCTGGCATGTGTCAGCTGGGTCCTGGGCCAAAGTCACTTCCTTGGCTTCCTTCTCATCTCATCCTTAGCTGGTCACTTCTTGTAATTGGATTAAGCAGCTAGAATACACAAAATAGAGCTGGGACCAAATTCCAGCCTGACAATGGATCACAGAAGCCTCTTCCCACACACTGACCACTCCCTGTGCATCTTTTGCCAAGCTTGTTATGCTGGTGACTTGTGACACTTTCCGTGTGCTGCACTGCACAGCTCCATGCCTGGAGAGGAGACACCTCAGAAGCAGCCATAAGCTTTCTCAGAGCTCAGCTGGGCCTTGTACTCATGAATAAAATATCTCCTTCCTCCATTTACTTAGGGGTTTTGTGTGCTGACACATGAGTGGTGACAAAAAATCAGGAAATTGTTACGTGAATATCACGGGTTGACCCCGACATGACAGACAGTCGCCTGGTCGAATCGCGTTTCTCTCAATGTTACCTATAAAATCCCGCGGAAGGCGGGAGTGGGGACTTTCTTCCGGTCCAGGGGTGGTGGCCGGAGCGCCACGGTCCCCCCCGGGGGCCCCGCCGGGCCTCCGCCGGGCCGGGCTGGGCTGGGCCGGGCCGGGCGGCCCTGCCGGCCCTGCCTTTG
>VXAC01001214.1:42648-55194 GCA_013399225.1 Rhipidura dahli | reverse complement strand
AGAATAATACCCCCATGGGCTGGCCCATGTTCTAAAGTTGAAGGAACCGCGAGAGGGTTTTATGGAAAAAAAAGAGACTTTACATCACTGCAGATTGTTTTTGCTGCAGGAGGTGGCAGTTTGGAAAACCACGTAAAGCAGGAAGAAACCCTTTTCTTTTCCTTTCTTGAGAACTGCACATGGATTGAGGGAGAGGAGAAGGAGGGGGAGGGAGAAGAGGAGAAGTTCTGGCTGTGTGTGTTCTGATCGGTTTTTTTTTTTTCCCTTTTTTTTCTCTTAGGTCTGTTAATAAACTTTATCATAGCATATAAGTTGTGTGCCTGCTTTGCTGTCTCCTAATGCTTTATCTCACTGAAAAGTAATCAGGGAACAGTGCATAATTTGACCATAAAACCACTACACTAAGATTTGGTGTTTCCGCCCGGTTATGCAAACCAAACCCGCTACAGTGAAATAAAAACAGGGTTTATTTATGTGGCTGTCAAATGTTCAGTGTCCAGACTGGGCTGAAATGATCCACCTCTGGTAGCAGAAAGTCTCTGTTGCGCACAGGGCTGTGCCAGCTGTGGGGTGAAATGCTGTAGCCTTACATCAAACTGACCACTTCAAGTCAAGCTTCAGAGGTTTCCTGTCTCGCTGGACTTGAGTTTTCTGCTGCCACTGGATTTGTCTTTTCTCTCCTTTCTTGCCTCCTGGAAAACACACAGAAGCCCCTGGGATATTACAGCCAGGCAGGGGTGAGAAGATTCTTGCATGGATGGGGACATTGCTACTCCCTGCTAAGGAAAACACCCTCACTGGAGGGGGATTTGGTTAGAGAGCACTTAAATTGGGAATACATAGATCCTTGTGACTTGATGGGATGGGATGCACGCAGGAGTGCTGTGGGAGCTGGCTGGTGTCGCTGCAAGGCCACCTTTTGGGAGGTCATGCTGACTTGGAGGGGTTCCCAAGGACTGGAAGCGGATAATCAGAAAGGAGGATCTGGATGACTACAGGCTGATCAGCTTCACTGCAGTCATTGGGAAGCTGGCAAAATGAGTTCTGCAAACCATTTCCAGACATGTGAAGAACTGCAGAGTGATAAATGATAGTCTGCCTCTATTTAGGGGAGGCAGAAATGTGTTTTACCAGCCTGGCAGCTTTCCATGATGCTCTGGCTCTGTGGGGGATGTGGGAAGAACAGTGAGGAGTGTCTGCCTCAACTTTACTAAAGCCTTAGATACTGTCTCCCACACCATCCTTACATAGGGGCTGATAAAGGACAGGTCAAGGAGGTGGCCAGTGGGGCAAACTGAACACTAGCCAAATGACCAGAGGGTGCTGAACAGTGGCACAAAGCCCAGCTGCACAGTAGTTGCTGTTAAGGTGCCCTGAGGATTGATTACATTGATTGTCATTAATTACCTGGCTGATGGCACATAGCATATTGTCCCCCTAGGGTCACACAGTGGTTTGGGTAGGAAGGGACCTGAAAGCCCATCTCTTTCCACCCCCTGCCATGGGCAGGGACACTTTCTACTAGACCAGATTGTTCAGAGCCTCATCCAACCTGGCCCTGAACACCTCCAGGGGTGGGGTTGCCCTTGGTGGTGTTGCCAGCACCTCAAGCAAGGGGAACTGGGGATTCCTCAGCTGCCTTGAAGTGACCCAGAGCCTCTGTGCTGCACACCAGAACCAGGGAGGCACTGAGGGAGCCCAGGGGTGATGGAGTTGTTAGGAAGCACCAAAAGTCACACGGAGGCACCTGGGGCCCATGAGAAATCACTGTGGCTGAGGCTGCTGGGTGGAGCTGGGGGCAGCAAAAGTGAGGGACTGATGAAGAGTCTAGAGTAAGGCATGAGGAGGGTAAAGGAGGTGGAAAAGGGGCTCAGCCTGGAGCAAAGGAGGCTCAGGGGGGACTTTGTGGCTCTGCACAACTCCCTGACAGGAGGGGGCAGCTGGGGGGGGTCGGGCTCTGTTCCCAGGGAACAGGGACAGGAGGAGAGGGAACGGCCTCAGGCTGGGCCAGGGGAGGCTCAGGGTGGACATCAGGGGGAATTTATTCATGGAGAGGGTGCTCAGGCCTTGAAGTGGAGTCCCTATCCCTGGAGGTGTCCAAGGAATTGCTGGAGGTGGCACTCAGTGCTCTGGGCTGGGTGACAAGGTGGGGATCAGTCACAGCTTGGACTCCATGGCCTGGGAGGGCTTCTCAAGCCTTAATGATTCTGTGATTCAGCAGCAGTTGTGTTTCTCCCCACAAACCTCTTATTAACCATAGAGGAGGGATTCCCAGTGCTCTGGTTTTGATTTTCTTGTTATTTTTGCTCTTTCACATCTCTGATTAGCGTAACACCTGAAGTGTTATTGGAAGAAGGAGGCTCCACCTCCTTCAGAGTGACAAAATTAGGCACAGAGCCCCATCTCACATGGTCAGAAGCAGCCTTGATACAGGCAGTGTTGGAAAAGAGAAAACATTCAAAATGTCTCTTCCTTCTGCCCAGATTTTTGAGGAAGGTAAAAAGGGGCTGGTGCCTTGCAGGGAATGAGGTGCAGGATAAGCAGCAGTGCAGGGTTTCTCTTTCCCATTCACAGCGCAGCAGGAAGTTCTCATGTGACTGTTGTCTTCTGGCTGACTGTAGAAACAACAAATAGTTGTTTTCTTAAAAGAAAATCTTACTTTTCCTCAAATAACTCAAATGGAACAGTATCTTGTATGGATGGGGTCTACTCAGCATTCAGCACATGGTTTGGTTTGATGCTCCACCACCTGCAGCTCCCAGCAGCTAAACGGACATCAAATTATCTGTACTATTTTCTCCTAAGAGTGTTAGCTCTAATACATATTTTTTTTCAATTATTCTTTACAGTTTTTGCTCTGATATTTATTTCAATGCTGAAATAAGCTTCAAAAAAAACGTGTTCCCATGGGGTAGTACCTTCACTGTAATGCTTCCCTGCCATAATTGCTTTACATTTAAAACTTTGAGATCTAAAGCATACAAACAACCTGCATATGAGATTAACATCTGATATTATACCATCAGAATGACTGTTTAATGAATATATCAATCTAGCAAGAGTCTTTAGTTGTATTTACAGATTTGAGAAAGCTTTTACTGAGTTGAGTGAAAGGATGAGTTCAAAGCAGCTCAAATGAAAATCCTAATTACCTCACAGTGCTCCCATCTGGATTCTCCTCTTACTTGTGGGACATCTAGTGGCAGAAAGGAGACTGGACCTTGGGAGACAAAATGGTATTTAAAAATGTGTTTCTTCCTTTAAAAAAGGACACTGAAACCTTCTTCGTGATGGCTGGAGGCTGAAAGAACTGTGTGGGTTTTTAATACCGATATTTGAAAACAGTTTTTTTGGCTTTTAGTCACAAAAGCAGTTTGTGTGGGAGCAGCAGGGACAAACTGCAACGTGCCTTTCTTAGTGCTGCTCTGTTGTGAAATAGCTTTGAGAAAAGTTTTCCCTGATCAACACTGATCTCTGTTCCAGCCTCCCTGAGTGTCATTTAGGACACCCAACTGCTCCTTTGACTGGCTGTTTATACATTTTACTTGCCCTCGGTGGTTTCTCTGTCTGGTATATCCTGCTGTTGTCTCTGAGCTTCTCAGGCCAGGTGTGGGGTTCCTCAGCAGATGGAGCAGAGCTCAGCCTGGCTGATTTGGAAATACAGGTGAGTACTGAGGTGGGTGGCAGGGAAGAAAAAAGTGTTGTGCTCACACTTTGCTATTCAGTGTATTCTGCTAGAAATACTTTGCAGAAAGAAACTCAGGCTTTAAGTGGATATGGCCTGGAATGAGACAACTCCCTTTTCACTTCTGTGTTCCCCTTTCCAGGCCAGGGAGAGGTGCAGTGCAGTCCAAATTACGGATGCAAGAGGAGTTTTCTAAAAGACAGCAGTCCTGGGCTCAGGGTGGCAGTGAGCAGCAGGAGGTTTCCTGGGCATTGTTGTGCTGTCCTGCTCCACTGGCTCTGTAAGAATAATTGTGGAAACAGTGGAAAGTTCTTCCTTTTTCCCTTTTATTTTTTTCTTTGAGCTTTCCACTCTTCTTGGCAAAGCCCGTGCAGACATTCTTTCTTGATGGAGCTGGAAGAACTGATGTGAACTTCTGTAACAGCCTTGGACATTTCATAGCAGAATCAGATCAGATGAAATATGTACCTGCCTTTAAATCTCTGCTTTAATGGTGTGGGGTTTATCACCTTTCTAGTACTTGACCTGTTTGAGGGGTTTTAGGTTTTTTTTCCCATTATGATCTGTACCCTTAAGGGCACAGAATCCACTCAGAAAGCAAATTGATACTCCTCTGACCTTCACTTTTGGGAGTGTGTGTAGTGGGGCTCTAATGGAAATATTAGCCAGAATTTGGGAGCTCTGTCAGTACATTGCTGCACTTGAGAGTCTGAAGACGGTCAAGGCTCTGCCCTTTGCAATCAGTCAGGTACCATCTGAGCTTTTGGATGCTGGGTGACATCTTCAGTGAGGGGTGGAGCATGTGGGAGCCCAGTGATGCTCTCTCTTGGCACAGCCCCACACAGACCTACACTCGCTCCCTGTCCCCCTCAGCAGAATGGGGAACAAAATAAAGACCCAAAGTTTCCCTTTCTCTTTTCAGAGCATAGGTGGTACATGGTATGGGCTGTCCCTCTGCTCAGCTGTACTGGTTCTGAGGTGATCCAGCCACTCCAGGTGGAGGTGATCCAAGGCCCACTACTAGCACTGGTTGCTAAAGTATGCAGGAACAAGGTGAAACTGCACAGGCTGTCTCTGTGTGAAGCCATCTCCACTGATATTCAGGGTTATTTGCCACCCAGGAGAAGCTGGAGCAACAATCAAGTCCATGCTTGTGACTCTTTTCCAGTTCTGTAAGAGGGGATGCTGAAAAAGCAATTGCATGACATGAGCAGAGGTTGTCCGAGGTGGACGAGAGGGAATGACACTTGGAAAAGAGATGTGCCTGCAAAGCCAGCAGGCTTGGAGGAGCAGGAGTGGGTGATAAAATCTCTCTGGGTGTCTTCCTGGTGCTTGCAGCGTTTGCTCCATGCTCGGCTGGGAAATTACATCAGGAATGGCAGCTTTTTTCATCCTGGTGGGAAAATGTTGCCTTGCAGTCCGTGGGAGTGGTGGTGGTGGTGGGGAAGGTGTGGGTGTGACATTTTTGCCTCTGGTGCAGCAGAAGTGTTTGCTCCCAGCCTGGCTGCTGGGAGGTTGAAATAGGAGCTCCAAACTATGGTGGTGCATCCTAGGAATCAGCTGCTGTTATTTCCACAGGATCTGAGGTCCTACAGACCACCACCCTTGAGAGGTGAAGGAGCAGGGGATTTTTTGGGGCGGTTTTTTTTAACCTTTGCAATCCCCTAGCAGAACAGCTGGACTCAGGATCGTATTTGTCACATGAAAGTGGAGCCAATGTGTCTCTCCTGCTGATAGGAATTTTTTGATTTAGCAGCTCTGGGCTTTCCTGGTGTCCTACATTTCAGGTGTACATATTAAAGAGCCAAGCAACTCGTGTTGGATGCAGTTGCTTCACATTGCTTAAGTGTGTGTGAGCTGGTGTTTCCCTTTCCAACTCTTCTCCTGCTACCCCCAGGGTGTATTCCCAGCTCTCCATCTGTGATGCAGTCACCGAGTGTGTTTGCATGTTTCCTGCATGTTTGGTGGCTGTGTCCTGTGCTGCACCAGGGAGCAGGCTGCCCTCTGCCAGCCTCTGCACAGGGCTGTGGCTCTCTGGGATGGAGTCACCCGAGGAGCTCCCAGGGCAGGGCATACACGGAGCTTCCTTCCCATGGGGCAGGAAGGCTTCAGGAGTAAGTCCAGTGGCTGTAAAGGGCCCCATCTTGGCCTCCAACACTACAAGACATTTTGGAGAGACTCAGAATGCTGTGGAATCTGTTATCACTTGGAATGCTGGGGTTGGAGAGGTGGGACCCTCCACTGCGGGTCAGGAGAGAGCCTTCCCTGCAAACTCTCCATTCCCATTTTCCCTGCCTCCCTCACTGATCAGGTAGCACTTGCAGATCACACTTTGATAAGATCTATGTTTTCTCCTAGAAAATCTCTTTGGATGTTTTGGATTAATTCAGTTTTTAAACTGAAAAACAATGTAGGCAGCCCCACCATGGGATCTCTAGCTTAATTCTTCTGCATCCAAAGTTCTGGCCCCTGACCTGACCCAGGTTCAGCCACGTTATCACAGGTTTTACACAGATGAGCATTCTTGGGCTCCAGTCTTCAGGGATCTAAAGACTTTAATATCTTTTAGCATCCTTCTGTTGTCCAATGTCCTGGTAGCCAGGAGCATCTGTAAGTCTGCAACTTCAGTTTTAAAATCATCCAAACTATGGTTGTGAAGCCTCGTTTAAAAATGAGCTCCTAAGTGTGTGTGTTTAGGGGGAAGTGTATGAGTGGCATAAACACTGGGTTTTGAGAGAAATCTTGGAATTCCAGTAGTTTATTCCATACCAGGAATCAAGGGTGAATAAGGTACGTTGTTTTTCACAACTCTGGCAGCTGGTGGAGACAAAAGGAAAGGCTGAGAGAACTGGGATTGTTCAGCCTGGACAAGGGAAGGCTCCAGGGTGACATAAGTGACCCATCCAGGTCCTGAAGGGAGCCTGCAGGAGAGATGGAGAGAGACTATAAACAAGGGTCTGGAGTGACAGGACAAGGGGGAATGGCTTCCCACTGCTACAGGGCACGGTTAGATGGGATATTGGGAAGAAACTCCTCACTGTGAGGGGATGTGATGCCCTAGCACAGCTGTGGCTGCCCTTGGATACTTGAAGTGTCCAAGGCCAGGTTGGATGGGGCTTGGAGCAGCCTGGGACAGTGGGAGGTGTCCAGGTGGGAATGAGATGAGTTTTAAGGTCCCTTCCAACCCAAACCATTCTGGGATTCCATGATCTACTCTGAGGCTGATGAATGCACCAGCCTGCTGAGCTCAAGGAGTCTCTTGGGATAGGGAATGGCAGGTTTTCCTGCAATTGCATTTCTTTGTTTTGGCTGTGGCTCGTTTGTTGCTGTTGGGAGTCTGGTCAGTCTTACAGGTCTGATGATGGGACAAGTCCATGAGCAGCCTTTGGGCTCAGGGAGGGGAGGCTGTGGTCTCTCTGGCCCTGGAAATCCAAGCTGCTATGAAGTGAAATGCCTGCCTCTCCCATTTCCCTTCTGTTTGGGGTGTTTCTTTTCACAGAATCGTTTAGGCTGGAAAAGACCTGTGAGATGGAGTCCATTTCCTGCATTCCTGCCATTTGAGCCGATTGAGTACACCTGCTCCTGGTTTTCTTGCATTACCCCTAAAGTTGTGACAATGGGACACATTAGAAAGGGAATTTCCAGGTCTGGCAATGGGTAGGGCAGTAAGGTGGGTAAGAGGATGTTCAGCTGACTGCTGGGAAGGGAACAGAGTCACAAGTACAGCGTGGATTTGGGTAAGAAAAAAGGTCATCAGAGCTCCTGCTGTGCCGAAAATTTGCTTTAGAGATGGACTTGATTTGCAGATAATACCGAATTAAACTCACCTACTGTGTGATGGAAAATTACTGCCCTCACATTCTCTCTTTGTCCTGTTTTAATCCTAAATACTCGGAGAGATGTTTATCCATGCTGTTAATGTGTAGTAATGGGATTGCTATTTTAAAAATCGATACAAATCTCACACTAAAAAAGGAGGGCTTATAGATTAGTCTGTCAAGAGCTGTCTTAATAGATCTGTCTGACATTTGAGACACTTTCCCCAAAAGTACTCTTTCAGTTTCAAATTACTTCTTAAATGTTGCTGCCTGCAGATTCCAGGCCGGCTAATACAAGTTGTCAGAGTGAAAACCTTTCTCTGCAGCTTCAGAGAAGCTGGAAACCGTAAATGTTTTCATTATTTTTTCATTTGATCAAGAATGTGTTCCCTCCTAAATAGGGGAGTGGCGGTTTCAAACACATTCTTTACTTTTGTGGTTTCAGCCATCTGGTGGGCTGGAGGAGCTGGAGAGTTGGGGATGATGGGGAAGTTCAGAACGGATCTTTCTAATACTGCCACTTGCTGTGTGAAAAGCTGAATGGTGCTGACTCGATTGAGACTCCTTTTGAGATGCAATAAATTGCTAGCAGATGGTATATGCATTTATAATCTAGGTAATTGAAGCTGGCTTTAATATCCTTCTCATATTTTAGCAGTATTCCATACCCTTCCCATTTCCTTCCACAGCTCTGTGTGGAATGTCTCTGTCCTCCTCTGTCAGGGCAGTCACAGCCTTTCTTGTTTTGGCTCTTACAGGCCTGCTAATTAGTGATAATTGCAGTCATTCATCAAGTTCAGGGCCGTGTCTTTGTAGGGCGTGTGTTCTGGTGAGAGCCTGAACCAAAAAGCGTTACCAGTGGCCATTAACTTGCAGGCTTGGAAATCTTGGGAGAGTTATTGCTGCTGTTGCTCTCTCCAAGACTTAGTAGTGCCCTGGGAGGTGCAAGACTTCGGTTCAGGGGTGTGTTTGACTTCTCTTCACCTCAACATCTGCTGCACCTTCCACTCTCCATTGGGGAGGAGCGAGGAACTGGCACAATTAATCCACTCCCTGCAGTGCCCACAGCTTCACTGGCAAGCAGGGAGATGAATGGAGGATACAAAGAGGTGACAGACATCCACTGCTGCAGCTGGGTGGTTCTTCACTCCTTTGGAGGCTCTTTCTGAGCCTCCAAATTGGGCAGGATTTCCTGCAATGTATCAGGGTGCTTTGTCCTTTATTCAGCATTTTGTGGCTCTGAAGCTCTGCTTGCTGTAGGATGTGTCTGGAACGGCTGCCTGATCTAGGCTTTCCAAAATAATCTCTAAGCCAAATTATTTTCTTTAAAGTCTTCACAGCACACAGCTCTTGCCGTAAACTAAAGATTCAACAACCTCTTTGAGGTCCTCAGACTGTAATCAGCATAGAAGTGGATGTACCACCCATGAGTAGTGATGGTGAGAATCCCAAATCTGGAGTGTTTGCTGGGAAGTGCAGTGAAACATCAAAGAGGAGGTTTGGCTTCAGATGTCTGCAGGGAAGCAAGGAAGAAACCTTGGAAAATTTGGCCATCTCTGAAAGATTTGCAATTGTCAAGAAAGGCCCATTGTCATTATCATTACACTTACTCAGAAATAGTTGTCTAAAATGAGCCTAGAACTGGTAATTGTCTCTCCCAGGTGACAAATGGCAGGACCAGAGAAAATGGCCTCAGGTTTTCCCAGGGAAGGTTCCGGTTGGATATTAGGAAAGATTTTTTCCTGGAAGGATGGTCAGGCATTGGAACAGGCTGCCCAGGGAAGTGGTGGAGTCACCATCCCCAGAAGTGTTCAAAACAATGGAGTCTTGGTGCTTAAAGACACCGTTTAGTGCTGGGTTAATGGTTGGACTTGGTGTTCTTAGAGGGCTTTTTCAACCTCAGCAAACACCCATTTAAAATCTCTCTCTGGCTCAAAAAGCCCAGATAGTTGCAGCCTTGGCTTATCTACATTTTAAAGCGTTCTTGAGTTCACAAACTTGCTGTAATGTTTGACATTTTGGAAGGTAACTTTAAATCTTATTTATCTGTAGGCCAAGTCTGCCCTCAGACAGACCAAGGCCAAGCCTAAAGGCCTTAATGCTTGGTATTGCAATTAGGGAGGTTAATCCTGGCAAATTTCTGCTGGTTTTGTAGGGTTTATTTATAGCCTGTTCCTCTCCACCACTTTTCCAAGGCTCCTCATTCCCATTAGTCTCCCCCAGAAGCTGTTTTTTTGGGTCACATACCATTCCTGCCTCATGCTGATCTTGCTGGAAGTGGTGCCTGTGGTTTCTGAGCAGCCCATCCATTAGTGGGACTGGTGAGGTCTGTTCCTTGTCCGTGTCTCCATGGTGGTTTGGTCAGGTCTGTGACTGGTTTTTTCTGGTTTCTCTCTTTTCCCCTCAGAATTCCCAACTGATGGAGTCCCCAATCAGATAAACTTGCTGGAGTAAATACTGCTCTCATCAACTGATGTGACTGGGATGAAGGTATTTCCATTTTTTTCAGCCCCCATCTTGGTCACATTTTCCAGCTGATACCTTTTTCCAGTGCTTTTTTCAGGCTGTGCTTCCAGCTGGGACCAGGGCTGGTGGCAGCACTGAACCCAGAGAGCTGTTCCATCCTCACTGCAGGCCACTGATGGACCAGGACAGCTACAGTACAGGATAAATAAAGTACTCTCAAACATCCTTGCTGTCCTTAGGAGGAAACTCCTGCTCCTGGGATTTCGAGTGGTCTTTAACCTTGTGAACAAAATATCTTGGGGAAAGAATGAGTGAGTGCTTTGAATTGCTCCTTTGCTAAGAATGTACTGGAAAAAGGCAAGCAGAGGATCAAAACATGACAGACTTCAACTGGAGAAAGTCCAAGCTCACAGAAATGGATATTCTGGAAGCAGTACTCAAGGTTGTAGAGACATTTATTAACTGAGCTGATGGTATCTGTTGGGGCAGGGAGGGTGAGACGGGTGTTTGTGGTCCCCTTTGTGCAGCTGGCTGTGACTCCAGGGGAGGACCCTGGTTTGGGTGAAAGTGATGCTCTGCATCCTCCACTTCTGCGTGTGAAACCTGGGGGGTGGCTCAGAAGCAGCAGCAGTGCCTTGCAGAAGCAGAAGCTCTCCAGAATTGGAACTCCAGACAAGTTGGGCACTTAACCCTTCGTTCCTGACCTTGGGCTTGTGCTGTTCTTACCACCCTCAGAGTTGATCAAAGCCACCCACCTCCCCAGACACCAAGCTCCTCGTGGGCTCGGGAAAGCAATGAAATGGATCAAATTCATGGTTTACTCTAAATGACTTACCTATCATTATAATGCTGTGTGATGGACATAAAATCAAGCTGATAAACTACCCCTTACAGAGAACGCACTGCTTGACACAGCAGCAGTTGATTAATAATTAATTAAAATAATGGTCAGGGAAACAAATATACCTTTGCCAATCTGTAATTACTTGGAAGCTTGTTCATACATTTTCCATGAGAGTCTTTTCCTTGTAAGACTCTGAAAAAGTATATTTAGTGTTCGTTTGCTTTCAGGTATGGTTTTTGGCGGATATTGACTGAAACAGCATCTTAATCACTCTGACCTCAGCCTCCAGGGGATTTTTTTCCATTGACTCTACCTCTTCCTCCTCGCCTCTCCTTGTGTGCTGAAATTCTTGTCAGAGCTGCTAACTCTGTTGCCTTTAGTGCTTCCATGTTTAAGACTCTTTTTAGCCCAAAACTTTTTGTGAATATTCCCATCTTGGGGTGGGGGGGACAGCCACCTGACTCTGACCCAAGCTAAATTTCTTGGAGACAGTTTCCTCCCATATCCTTCTACTTTTCTCAAACTGATTTTCCAGCAGCAGCTGTGCTTAGAACAAATTATTAAGTAATGCAAAGCATCTTAGAGCCTTTAAGGAGTTGGGTCTTCTGTGTGAAGACCATTCAAAATGGTTAATTCAGCCAGGTTTTCCTACCTCAAACCCCAGAGCGTGGCTGTTTTATTTTTTGCCTTGTGAATTTGGCAAGGGTTCTTGTGTTCTGTTTGTCATCTCTGAATTCCCTGACAGTTACTTTTTCATTTCTTTCTGTTTCAGCAAGTTTCACTGAATCCAGCTTCTTCATTTCAAAACTCAAAGGTGTCCTTGGCCTCCCATCACTGTGTTGTTTTTAGAAAGCAGCGTGTTCAGGGTGATCTGGGGTGAATGTCACAGCTCGTTTGATTTCCAACCACACTTTCCAGCTGAACATTTCTCCTGGCACTGTCTTAATATTATCTCCATGGGATTGAGTATTCATGATTTCTGTCCCTGTTTCTTCTGTGGCAGCAGGAAAACAGAAGGCAACAGGACTTGTACCAGTTCTCTGTCAACCTGGTCAGGGATTGGGAATAGGCAGCATATTCCTAAAAGCTGGTGGGTTTTCCCATACCTTAGCTAGAGGTTTGTAATTGCCTGGCTGCATGTTTGTGGTCCCCTCCCAGGTAAATCCTGTCCTAGGTTAGTAAAAATGTCTTGGAATTTCCTGGTTGGAAAGTACCTTAAGTATCATCTAGTTCCAACCCCAGTGCACAAGGAGAGCTTGAGATGAAAATGTGCTGTGGGATCTTCATGGTAGCTGCAACTTCCTGACTCGGGAATGTGGAGAGCAAACGGATCCAGGCTTGTCCCAGGTGTGGAGGAACGGGGCACTGGACACAAGCTGCAACAAAGGAATAAGTAGGAGAGCAACCTGCTCTAGTGGAAGGTGTCCCTGCCTATGGCAGGGGCTTGGGCTGAGATGGGCTTTAGGGTCCCTTCCAACCTAACCCATTCTGGGATTTTCTCATAGTGGGGAAAAAATGCACCTGAGGATGTTCAAACAGCAGAAAAGAGTCTGGAAAGAGCGTGGGATTTATGTTCTTTGAGCTCTTGAGTCTTGTGTAGTTCGTTTTGACTTACTGGACCTCTAAAGGTACCTTCTCACTTACATGACTCTGATTTCCATGGATTAAAGGCATTTTGCCCAAGATAAATTTGGCTGTCTGATTGATTAAGGGTAGCTTTTGTGGGTGGGGGG
>VXAC01001214.1:0-42634 GCA_013399225.1 Rhipidura dahli | reverse complement strand
TGTTTTTTGGGGGGGGGGGGGGGGGATAATCTGCTGCCTGCTGCTGACACACACCATTATCCACAAAGTGCTGTGAGATTGGAATAGATGTGCAAGGTTTGCATGTTATACCCAGCTCCCAGAGAATGGAGACTGAAATAGTCCCAAGCATATGCTAATTTTCACTGAATATTAGATGAATTTGACAGTGTGCTTTTGTCATGTGGCTCTGTGGAAGCAGATGTACTTCTTCACTGGAGCAGTTTCTTTGGATTAAATGAACATTTGAGAGCTTTGTCTTTGGTGTTACCACTTGTCTTGGTGTGCTGCATGGCTTTGATTTATGTATATGATCTCAGTGCATGCAAAGTAGGCACAGGAAATTATGCATAAACTCTTACAACAGAAAAATTACATCATTTGGCTGAGTTCTGAACTTCACTATAGTGAGTGTATCAGTTATCACTAAGGATAATACTCTGAATCTTGTAACAATATTACCACGAGCCTTCAAAAAGTAATAAAGTTGATATTTTGCTTAAATATTTTAGCTATATTCAAATACACTTGGTTGCTGAAATGTGTCCTTCCTTTTCATGAAGGTGGTTTTCATGAAGTTCTGATGTAAAAGTGAAAAAAAAATCTATTTATTACTTTAAATTTTAAGGGTTTTTTTTAGTTTTGGAAGTTTTTATTATCGAGTTCATATCTTGAACAAGTTTTAATGCTGTAGCCTGCCCTGTGATTGTCATCAATTGGATTATTCTGGATTAATGCCCATTTTTATTTTGATTCCTAGCTGAATTCCAAGGAATCCATGGAGCTGGAGCTAAGATGTGAGCCAGTTGCATTGAAACTGATGGCAGTGAGTCTCCAGTTGACTATTTTGTTGATTACAGCCTTCTTGTTCCTTCTGGTTTGGGTTTGGGGTTTTTTTTTAAGCTGATCTCAAGCATTCATCTCCTCTCCTCACCTCTCCTCATTTTTAAAGCTTGATAAACACTTTCTCAGAACATTTCCATCAAATTAAGTGCATAAAAGCCTGAGGTGCACAGTTTCTAGTCACTCAGCACTGATAAACTGAAAATTACATAATTTCTTCTGGTGGATTTTTTTATTATTTTTCGGGCTTTTACAGAAAGAATCTGCCAGTGTTCTGTTCCTACCTATTAATATTTCACACCAGAATGCACTTTTAAAGCTTTCTGGGCTGACATGCACATCGGAATGATTTCGTTGTTCTTCAAATGCAATGCACTCTCACACTGAAAGGAAATACAAATGTCTGCATTTAGGAATGTAAATTGTTAAAAAGGGTTTTAAATGCCTGTGGACAACAGGATGGGTGATGAGGGAGGGTAGAACCACAGCTCCCTGCTTTGTTGTATCCCAGCTTTTCAAGGTCCCACAGCATTAGGTCTTTATCTCTGCAGGGTCACACTTAAATTTTCCAGGAGACTTTTGTCTTTCAGTGAGGCAAGTGTTTGGCACTCAGACTAGTCAGAAGTGCTTCTAATAGGTTTAAATCCATTAAAAATCCCTTTTTGAACAGTTCCAACATCAGTAATTGCCAAAATATTGCCATTTTGCACCAGGCTGTGTGTTCTTTGGGGTGTCCCTTAGTGCATCATTGTAGGCTTGATGGAACAGTCTCTTACATCCTCAGGTAAATGGCTAAAAACTGCTTTCAGTAATTAATATTAAATTAAAAATCCCCATGACTTGAGCAACCAGGTGGAAATCTGCCCTTCTACAACATCTTCCATTCAAAATGAGTAAGAATCACTGGAGCTTCTGTGAAACTTCGTCTCCAGCAGTGCACCGGCCTTGCTGAATGCAGGAAGAAAGGAGGAACCTCAAAGTGTTGCCTGCACACAGAACCTGAGCAGCTGTCACCACAGAACAGTGCTCTTCAGGTTTTCCCAAGGTTTTTAAATAACCCAAACCCCAAAGAAATTGTGCTGTGTGTGTTTTTGTTGCCAAACTTGGATGTAGCAGGTCTTAACCCCCACCTGTGCTTCAGGAGGGACTCAGGTCTAGTTTGAGTGGTTTCATGGACCCTTCTTGCAGTGAAGAAGAAGACCTTCTGTGGCTCCTCATTTTATTGTGCCTTAATATGACCCAAAATTAAGCCAACAAATTGCCTGTATTACTACTATGGCAGATAATTCTCTGTGTTCCTCCCCAGATTTGTTGTGCTCGTGCTCCTTTATGTCCCAGGTGCTTCTGAAAAGTGCTCAGGTGTTACCTTGGAGTTAGGAATCCAAAATCCCAAGACAAAATGGTGAGGAGCCACACACAGGCTGTTACCCCTGTTCAAGGTGGGTTTCTGCAGCTTGGATAAAAAGGGGAGAAAGGGGTTTTTGTACAGGCAATAAAGGGGTCATGGAGAGCAGATGAAATGCTGTGTGCAGCTGCCTCAGTGCCTGTTGCCTGCTCAGAAACAGGAGCAGCGTTAACAGCTTGCAGCCAAAGCCAGAGAAACCCAGAGGGATTTTGGGGACAGAAATGTTCTTCGTGAATCTCCGTGTAACTCTTTGCTTGAGCTGCTGTAATTAGTAAGTACCCTGGCTGTTCTACGACAGTGTTTGACATTTTGTTCTCTCTGGCACTCCTTGGGGAGAGCTGAGATGAGGGAATGGTGGTGATTAGCACTCAGCAGAGTTAAGTATTTAAGGGGTTTTTTGCCTGTTTGATCCATCATACTTTTAACTGTTGGATTCTGTGGAGCCTAAACTTTGAAACCCCACATTCAAATCTCCAGTAAGACATTGCCTTGAAACAGTGGGATAATAATTACAGAATCCCAGAATGGCTTGGGTTGGAAGGGACCTTAAAGCTCATCTTGTTCCACCCTTTGCCATGGGCAGGGACACTTCCATATCCCAGGTTGTTACAATGTGTGCTCAAAGCTTAGCAAAATAACCCTGCTTCTAAAAAGGATTTAATCTTTCTGAATGGTGACTTCAATGCTGTCAGCCCGTGACAGTCTCCTTGGCATTAAAAATGCTGCTTGGTGTGGTGAACTGAAACAAACTTAATTTTTAAAACACACATTAAAACCCCCACAAAATAAACTTTACAGGAAAGTTAATATCTGTTACAAAGGGAGATAGTGATAGGGCAAGGAGGAGTGGTTTTAAACTGAAAGAAGAAAAATTTAGATGGGATATTGGGAAGGAATTGTTCCCTGGGAGGGTGGGCAGGCCCTGGCACAGGGTGCCCAGAGCAGCTGTGGCTGCCCCTGGATCCCTGGCAGTGCCCAAGGCCAGGCTGGACATTGGGGCTGGGAGCAGCCTGGGACAGTGGAAGGTGTCCCTGCCCATGGCAGGGGGTGGGATGAGTTGGGCTTTTAGATCCCTTTCAACCCAAACCATTGTGGAATTCTATGATACTGCTTGATGTCACAGGTGCATTGTGAATTCTCCTTCACCCATAAAAAGCCTCTCTCGGGCTTTCACAGGTTCTGGGATAGAAAGTGCTTTACTGCCAGCCACTGCATTAAATCCCACTGTACCTGTTCTTTTGCACAGCGGGGGCTGCAGGGCTCAAATCCCTGTAGCTCTTCAGGCACCACTTTCCTTAAATCTGCTGTCTGGCTTTATGCTTCTTGTAACACAGCCATTAGGCTTATTCGCATGCTGAAGAATCTTTTTTCTTTACAGTCTCTACACTGCTCTCAATACAATGGAAAATATTGTTGTATCTATGTGAAATTCCACTTCTTAGTAATACAAGTGCTTGTTGCATTCTGATTCCTACATAGATGAGAAGGATTTGGATCCTGAGGGTGTCAGCTTTTACTTCATTCACCAGAAAGACACGGAGGAGCTCTTTGGCCAGGATCCATAACAACACCTTTTTGATTGTTCACAAATAGCTCTGTCTGAAACCAGAGTTACATAACTTCTGTTAGAATTAGGAGAGACAGGACGTGCTGTGCAGTTTGGCAAGTTCTCAGTGAAATCTCTCTGCTGGAGTCAGCCCTGATTTTGCTGGAATACAGGAAATATTAACATATTCCTGTAGGTTTGGAATACCTGTATGTGCATTCTCAGACTAAGAATGCAGGAATGCCATGAAGTGTGAATTACTGCCCCATGGAGGTGTGCTTGTCTTTGGGAAAACACTGATTATCTTTACCCGAAAACTTTTCAGAGAACATCTTTGACTTATGTTTGGGATGCCAAATTGCTTATTTGAGAGCTACAAAGTGGCCCCCAAAATCTACCTCTTCTGCGAATTTGCTCTACCTAAGAGGACCAGAAGGGTTTGTTCCCCAACTCTGCAGCTTAATTTTTAAAAGGAACAGTTGAGCTCCCCATTTATGTACTGAGCAGTTCTTTTTCTTGAAAGTTCCCAGTCAGGCAGGTTTCACAGGGCAGTGATTAAGGGACTATCTGCAGATTCAGGTAAAGATTCGTGTTTAGTACTTCAGGAATGTTGCTGCATGACCATAGTGCTGCTGTCCAGGAAAACTCTGCTTTGGGGAAGTGGGGTGACAGAAAATGCACAGAAACCATTCAGCTCCTTCTCAGCTTTAGCTGCAAGTCCTTGACATGTGTTTTCTTGGTGTCTCTTAGGAGCAGTGGATCACTTGATGTGCTCTGTCTTTGGGCTGAGCACACACGTGTTTCAGGGAGCTGTTAGATGCTGCCACATGGGGTGAAGCCCCTAAGTGGTAATTCCTGAAAATACAGATGTGTATATGCTGAGGTGATGTGAGATTTAAAATAATAAACCTACCTGACAGCACAGAGGGAAAGATGACTCTGGGACTTAAAATCCTGGAATGATTTCAGTGTGAAGGGACCTCAAAGCTCAACTTTTCCACCCCCTTCCATAGCTTCTATGGGCAGGGACCCTTCCACTAGACCAGGTTGCTCCAAGCCCCATCCAACCTGGCCTAAATTGGGTGATGAAGAGGCTGCAGAAGATTCTCCAGCAGCAAATGGGATAGCACTGCTTTCTGCAAGGAAGGTGGCCTGGGAGCAATCCATCTCTCCAAGGAGTCACTGAATATCATGGCAGTAGAAATTGCTTTTACCCAAGTGAGAAGCTTTAAGTTAAAGGGAGGAGAAAAACAGGTTGCTCCATGCTGAGCGTCAAACAAAAAATTAAGGAGCTGAGTCTGGTTTTTGTTGAGTAAAAACACTTATAAAATCCTCTATTGCACTCAACAGTGCTTCAACAACCTTGTAGTAAATGAGATTAATAGGTGTTGATTTTACAACTGCTTCATTATCTTCTGCTACATTAAAATCTAATTATTCATTCCCGCGAGCGTTTTCTTTTACTTCTGGCTTTTCACTGGTGCTGTTGGTGACACGGACGAGCTGTGGTGTTGTCTGTTCCTGCAGTCCGTGGAACTCTCTTACAAATAACCTGCAGCTGCTGCTCCCTGCACCGTGCTGCAATTAAGCCTTCATTAGTAACTGGTGAATAACTCTGCTGTTCCCTTGCTCCTGGCCGTGGTCCCTCCCTCCCTTAAAAGGAAGGCATGACACAGATAAAGGTGGGGCTTTGGCAGCTCAAGTATTTCAAAGCCTTCCTCTTGGACTCATGATTGCAGAAGGAGTCCTGGGGCATATTCTGGAGGCTTTGGTAAGTCTGTGCTGCTCATCAAATGTTGGTTTTTCTATCCTTAAGAGAATATACTTGGAATTTGCTGGAACTGTGGGAGCAGGTGCAGCTGGAGTTCGGCGACCTCCTCTGCTGTTGGAGAAGTTTCACATAAAGCCAGTTGTTAATGCAAATAGTGGTTATGTTTATCTGAAAGCTTCCTGGGAATGAAGCTGGTGTTGCTTTTTCAGTTGCAGGCAAGTGTCTAAAAGCCTCTTAACTTGTCTCTTTAGAACTAGATTTTTTTTTTTATTTTAAGTCATCTCAAGCTGAGGTTTTCCTTGGAATATGCTCCTTGAATTGCTGTGGAAGTTATAGTCGTACACTTCAGACGATTGTTCAGGAGTTTATCTAATGGTTATTTTTCTCAGTATGTGTTGTTTTAAGAAAGTTATGCTTCAGCGCATTAAAGGTCTTCTATATTTAATTTAATGGATTGGAAATGTGATAGAAAAAGAACCATTTGCCTGTTTTTTGGACTGCAGCTGTGTCACATCTTTTAGAACATGTATAATTGCTGTTGTCTCCAGTACTCACAGAGTTAATGACCATCTCTCAGTGGTACCAGCTAAACACTGTGCTATCCGTGAGGGTTTTCAGAATTTAAAATGAAAATCCCAGCTTTTCAGGGGGCTTCTTTGCACTCTCGCTAACTTTTTTCAGTTTGTTTGCTGCATGTTCACTCTTATCAATTATTTACAAAAGCAGCAAGGCAAACTTGAAATGCTGTAGTGTTTGGAATTAATAATTTAATGCCCTTGTTTCCTTTTAGTACAGTTATGTCCATAGTCACTTATCTGGTGTTAAACTTTATTAAACAAATCAACAATGCAAGTAAAGCTGTCAATAAATAAGTTGCGTAGATCCAGACCTAAATGTAATTTCCCTCCATGGGGCTTTTATCTTGATTTACAGCTTTAAAACCATCTTTACACTGAACATTAATCATATGAAATATTAAGAATTGCTTTCTGGGTTATTAGGAAATTAAGAAACACATCTCCCAGTGCAGAGTTGCCGGTGTCCTTAAACCTCAGGTTTCCATCCTTAACAGCTGCCAAGTCCCAGTTTCATGGAGTTTCTTGCTGCCTGTGACTGTCAAGGTGTTCTTTCGTGTCTCTGTGATGTTTGCCAGTTTTGAGCTTCTCTGTATTTTGTGTACAGCTTCTCTCTTTTCCGTAGCATCCTGCTTGACAAGCCTGCCCCATCAGAGGTAAACTTTCTGGAATAAACATTCCTACATTCCACGTGCCCTTATCTGTTACTGTTGCTGACCAGTTTTGGGGCAGGTTTGGGTCCCTTTTTCTCTGTCAGTCAGGTTTTCCTCCTTGGTCACTTCTGGATCAGTAATGAAGAGATCCCTCAACAAAGGGGTTCAGAGGAAAGGGGCGGGGGGGTGGTTGTTGTTCCTGGGCTGAAATCTCAAATACCTGTGGTGGGGCTCTGTGGAAGGTGACTCCACCACTGCCCTGGGCAGCCCCTTCATTCTGATGCCTCACAGCCCTTTCAGTGATTAAATTTCCCCTAATAACCCGTTTAAGCCTTCCCTANGTCTGCAGCCTCCTGAGGGTGCCCTCGGTCCCCTCATGCAGAGCACTGATAAAAATATGGAACAGGACTGGGCCCAGCCTTCCAGCTGTTGACTTTCCAACCTGTCTTTTTTTGCCTTTTGTTGGGTTGAAATCATTCCTGTTCTGTGCAGAAGCTGGGAAGTAGAAAGAGGGCTTTTTCTGTGCTCTTCCATCGCTTACTAGTGATAAGAGAGACACAGGTCCTGGGCATGCTGCAGAATTTGGGGGAAGTAGCTGAGGGCTTCTGCCATGCACAGTAAACAGCACCAAGTCAGTCATGCTCCCCCTCAACACAAAATGTTTTTCAAAGGGTTTTTAAAATAACGATTTACACATAAATACACATGTTTTTGTGGAAACTTGCCTTTTCGTACTGCTTTGGGGGTTTGCTCACATCCCATTCCGTCATCCTGTTTGCAACTGCAGCTTCCCACTGCTTGTGCCTTTCCTACTGTGTTGAGTAGCCCAAGGAAATTTTCACACTTGCTGGTTCTTGGCTCTCAGGAGTTGTGTATTTACAGGGAGATGCTTCAGTGCTGCTGTGCCTGGGAGGGATGCTCTGTGTACCATGTGGCAGTGTCACCCCAGAGGCAAAGCCGGAGCACACAGCCAAGGAAAAGGCAGGAGGGAAAACAGTGGTGGGAGCACAAGTAGGCTCTGAGCTCCCCACGGTAGCTGGCTGATGGCTTTTCTTTCAGGAAAAGGCCTTTTCCAGTATTATTTACAGAGTAACATGAAGAGAATTGAAGTATTTTTATTAGAATGAATATGATTTTGTTCTGTGCTTTGCTGCAAGTGCGATGATGCTCCTTCAAAGACGGTGGTTTCAACACAGGCATCTGCTTTAGAGGGTAATTGAAATGTGTTTGCTTCCTGACTTTTGGATCCAATATCCTTTAAATCCACTGACTGTTCAGTTTGCATGTGTTGGCTGTGCTTTTTCCAGGAGTGGAGTCATTGCTGCTCCTCCAAACTCCTGGAGTCCTGCTGGGCCAACTGCTTTAGCACTGCAGTTTTTCCTCTGTTCCTGAAATGTTTCTTCTTAATATCCCCTTTAATTTGTAAATACATTGGATTAAGGACTGTTCATGTGTGTAAGCACAGAATAGTCACATCCTGACCTTGCTTATTGGGGACAAAAGAGTTAAAATATGGGAATGAATTGAATAGGGTGGCATAAAAGGTATGTTCCTTTCTCAAAGGATGCTGACTTGGAGTTCTTTTGGAGAGGGGAAAGAAAAAAGAAAGTCTCTTTGTGTTATGAAATAGCAGAAAATATTTTTTCTGATTTTTTGTTTCACATTTTAGGGATAATACCCTTCTTAATTCCTTATGTTGGATTCAAATAACCTCTTCCTTGCCTTCCTAGGATGCAAAGTGTCCTTGCTGTTGTCTAGTGCTCCTCCACCTCCCCCTCTACCCTGCTTTTCCAGGTTTCCATGGGCAGCATGAGACACCGAAGAAATGGCAATTTTGAGAGTTCCAGACTGCTCTATTCCAGCATGTCTCGCAGCATAGACGTGGCTTGCAGCGATGCTGTGAGTACCTGGTGCATCCTCGTGGTGGCTTGGGAGGGCCCCAGTGGTGGAGAATTCAGTCAAATCAGGAGCAGGATGATGGATTTGTCACTTTTCCGTTTATGGAGAAGTTTTCCTAACCAGTGCCCCTCAAGCAGCAGCTGATGTGGTGAAACTTCAGGGGTCTATTGCGTTCCTTTTGAACCCTGTAGCTCTTCATTGTTCTTTCTTTGTCACTTGGGGTTTAAATCCTTTTTCATGTCAAGACAGAAATTTGTCTGTATAAAGAACCAGCCCATGCTCTTGATGGCCAAGGCAGACAACATACAGTTGTTAAATATCCTTTCATGCCTGAACTATTTGCTGATCCCAGCAATTGCCTGGCAGATTCCCTGCTCCTCCTGGGCTTGCAGAAGGCCTGATGGCCGATTCTTAAGACTTCAGCAAGTGCTTCCCCCTCCTTTCATTTATTTGGTCGTGCATGGGTGTGACTTCTATTGGTTGAATGTGTTCCCTTCCATTTTCTTTGTTTTGGACATATAATGCTTGTAGTGTTTTTTTTTTTTTTTTTCTTGGAATAACTTCTTATACCTGCTGTTTAACCATAAGTATTGTGTCAATTGGGTATAAACCATAGCTGTGTATCTTCCCTTTGTATCCCAAGTGAAATCTTGCCCTGCAAGTCCAAGCTGTGCTTGAAAGCAAACAAAAAAATCCCCTCAACCGTTTAGCAGCAAGTGAGAATTTCTCTTTGCTTTCTTAGCTCATAGAGGCAGATTAGGGATGAAATTTGCATTTCCCAAGTGTGAAAGCTTCTCCAGGGAGTTTAGAGGTTAATGCGAGAGTTAATGGTTAAACAAGCTGGAGAGACTTCCCGTTCCACTGAGCTCCCATAAAGGAGGACTCGAAGTTGTTCTGGGCTCCTGCTGGGGTCTTTGTGTGTTGAATTAAAACAGCCCCTACCTTGAAGAACGTTTGTGTCTTCTCTTTTTTTATCTTTATTTTTTTCTTTACCATTAGGAAGAATGTTTGCTTTAGTGTTTTAAGCAGAATCTTCATGTTCAAACTGACTGTGCTGTTACAGAGGTCTCTTCTGTTTGTGACTTGCCAGAAATAAACTTGTAAAAATTATTTTCTAGGATTTGGTCAACTTCATCCAAGAAAACTTTAAGAAGAGAGAATGTGTCTTTTTTACAAAAGACACCAAGTCAATGTAAGGAGATAACTTTTCTCTTGCTTTTCAAGAATGGGGGGCTGGAAAATGAGGGTGTTTCAGTCTGCAAAGGCAGGGAGTAAAGTTTTGGGGTTTTTTTGTTCAGAGTCTGGATCTAGTATCTAGATCTTGGTCCCCTTGTTTGAGTTACTCCACAAGTAAATCAATGCAAAACTAGGGATCTCATCTTCCAGCAGCTCTGTCACAGGGTTTAATACTGAATTCCCTATTAAAGCAGAACTGTTGTAATACACTGTGTAATGCACACCAGTGTATGACAAGGTGTGTATGTATCAGAGTTTTGCATAATTTAAATTTTCCTCTTAAACCCAAATTACAAATTTCATGCACAAGCCTTCACACAGGCACTAGGTTTAGCTCAGGCTGATGTTCCCTTAAGACAGAGAATGCAACTTCCTGAGGGTGCTCATCTACCTCCTCTAACTGGCTGATACTTCACACCAATGCAGATTGCTTGAGACAATCAAAATAAATGAGGAAAATCCATTTTCAGGCACAGGCACCTGTGCAGTGCTAGTTTGAGGGCCGTAACGCTGCTTTGTGTTTTTTGGGTTTTTTTTCTAGTCTCAGGAGAAAAGAGATCAAACTAATACAGCTGCAGAAATCCTAATATTGAGCTCTGAGGGCTCTCTGACCCCACTCTTCTCTGAAGCTGGGAGGAAAAATGCCTCAGCGAGAGGGAGGGAAATTAGTCTCATTTCAGAAAGTCTCCCTTAGCGTCCTCCTCTGCCACCAAAAATGCGATGTCTGGCAAAGCACCAACAAAGGATGGAGGAGCTGGTTCTCATCAGCTTCTCTTCCTGCAGGCCCTCTGGGAAAGGACTGCAGAACTTGCTGGGTTATTTTTGTCTAGATATTTTTAAGGTAAGCTGGCTTGATTTGCAAGTTACAGCAGAGCAGGAGAAACCTCTCTGAAGGAGAACATCAATTACCCCTCCTCCTTGCCCTCTGAGGAAGCAGGAATATGGACTATGGAGACCACTTCATGGGTGGTGCGGCAGCTTTTCCTAGGAAAAGAACTCTCCTAGCCTTTCCCAGCTGCTGGTGGTGCACAGCCCCAGTGCAGGTTGTTCCTGCCCTGCTGCAGTTGGTGTTGGTGAGGAGAGCACTGGCAGTGCCTGCACACCTTGCCACACACCAGCCACGTGCTGGGAACAGAGCAAACTGCCTGGAAAACCTGCCCAGAGAACAGAGGCCCCTTCCCTTCCCTGTTGGTGTGAATGAATGTCTTGGGTGTGCTTAGATGCCAGCCAGACTCTGAGTTTGAGGGAAGACAATTGCACTTAGCAGTTAGAGAATCAGAGATTTGTTAATGTTGGAGAGGACCTTTAAAATCAAGTCATCCCAGCATCACCATTAACCACATCCTCAAGTGCCACATCCACGTGATTTTGGAACCTTTCTTGGGGTGGTGACTCCACCACAACCCTGGATAGGCTGTACCAATGCCTGACAACCCTTTCCATTAAATTTCCTTTTTTCCTGATATCCAGTGTGAACCTCCCCAGCCACAATTTGAGGCCTTTTCCTTTTGTCCTGTCACCTGTTACCTGGGGGAGGAGATGCAGTGAACTCATCCTATGTGGTTAAGAGCACAAAAAGGGAAAGAAACCCCTCGTACACCTCAGGTTAGCAGCAGGTGAGGTCACTGATGTCACGTTCTGCTTCGATTTCTCGGTCTCAGTGCTGAGTTGCAGAGTGTAGCATTACACCACTGGCCACCCTTGGTTTGTCACTTAGGCTCATCTCTCAGCACAGCCTGGTTCCCGAGCCGTATTCTGCTTCCCAGTGCTGGGCAGCAGTCTGTGGGGGAGGAAGCAGGACTAAGTGCTGCTCTGCTTTGGCAGGTGGCAAATCCCAGTAGAGTCCCAGACACAGCTGGTTCTACAGCTCCACCTGCTGCTTCCCTCGCTGTCGGAGCTCGCTGTGTTCAGGATTCCTCAGGGGTCTCATGTCTGTTCCCTCTTCTTTCAGGGGTAACTTATGTAAATGTGGATACCCTGAAAATCAGCACATTGAGGGCACTCAGGTTAACACCACTGAAAAATGGAACTACAAGAAGCACACGAGGGAGCTTCCTACCGATGCCTTTGGGGACATTCAGTTTGAAAACTTGGGAAAAAGAGGAAAGGTAAGTGGATATATTAAGGAAATTCATGAGGCCCCTGTTGGGTACCAGTGGGAGCTCCTCAAAAGCAAAGAAGGTGAAATGGATTTTATTCTAATGGCAGGCAGGAGTTAGGCTACAAGGGATGTGAGCTTATTTCTCAAGCTCTGAAAATGTGTAAAAGAGGTTAATTTCTTCTGTGGTATCTGCTGGTTAGGCTGGTGATGGGACTGAAAGAGGTTGTCTGTTTCCAGGCATGGCAGGAGAATGGGTGTATGAGGGTGATACTCAAGTATTATTTTATATCCACACAGACCAGCTTGCTCAGGCCTATGCCCAGTTGAATACTGAGTATTTCCCAGGGTGCAGATGCAACAATGGCAATAAATTCTGGAGGGGGGATGTAAGATACCTGTGGAACTTGCAAAGTTTTATTCCATTTGTCATTATTTTTCCTTGTTTTTCCTCGGAGTGGGGATGGTGGAGGTGTGGGAAGAAGAAAATAGCTGCTGTTGCTGTTTCTGGTGATGTATACTGATGCTTGTGAGGAGTCACATGTGGCTGAGCTCATCTGCCTCCTCTAGATGGCTGGTATTTAACACCAGTGAAGGTGCTCGAGACAAGCAAAACAAATGAGGAAGATCAGAGTCTGCCATGTAAATTAATTTGGTTTGTTTTTTGCAAAGTTGCAGAAATAAGGCATTTCAGGGGGAAATGAGACTGAGAGTTTCAAATCACACTTAAACAGATTCATGTAGTTCCCATATTTCTTAATATGCACATTTTAGCTTTGTGCTGCTTTGTAAGCTGCTGTGTGACCTTACTGGAAGGAGAAGTGCTTTGCTCTGTTGTAACATTTCAGACTTCTCAAAGGGTAAATGTTCTTTCCTTAGGTTGTGTCTTCCCCACTTCCAGCTTTGGAAATCAGAGTGTGTGCCCACAACTGTTTATGAGGACTCTCAAGGCCACTGTGCATATTTCAGAGAGCATACTTTGTTTAAACACTGCATGTAGGTCTCCCAGTCCATCCCATGAGCACGTTGGCTGGAATCACGTCTCTATTCCCTGTTCTCATTCCCCACACAGCAAGGCACCTGCTGCTCCTAAAGATTGCCAAGTATTTCTTGTTGACTCATGTGCAGCAGGGAGGACTTCAGACTCAGGGTGACCTAAGAATTGCTGTCAATTATCAGTGAGAGGTGGGAGGTTTTGTACCTTGTGCTTTTTAGGACAGATGAGTTTTAAAAAGCTCTGAGCAGAAATGAGATGTGAACAGACGCATAAAGAGGTTTGAGGACAGGCAGAGAGAACTGTGGCTGCTTAAGCCTGGAAAAGAGAAGGCTCCAGGGAAGCCTAAGAGCCCCTTCCAGGGCCTAAAGGGGCTCCAGGAGAGCTGGAGAGGGCCTGGGGACAAGGCATGGAGGGACAGGACACAGGGAATGGCTTCCCAGGGCCAGAGGTCAGGGATGGATGGGATACTGGGAAGGAATTGTTCCCTGGGAGGGTGGGCAGGCCCTGGCACAGGGTGCCCAGAGCAGCTGTGGCTGCCCCTGGATCCCTGGCAGTGCCCAAGGCCAAGCTGGATGGGGCTTGGAGCAAGCAACCTGGGACAGTGGGAGGTGTCCCTACCCATGGCAGGGGTGGAATGGGATGAGCTTTAAGGTCCCTTCCAACCCAGGCTGCTCTGGGATTCTATGAAGTCTCACCCTGTGTAAGTTCAGCTTTGGAGCTCTTTGTTTCTGCTGTGCTGCTCAGACTCTGTAACACCCACGAGCATCACAGTCACTGCTTTTTGTGTTCTGTGAGCCCAAACCCCAAAAAGGCTTCTCTGAATCACAGCTGTGGTCTGGGAGCAGCGTGCAGCTGCACCAGGAGATGGCACCGTTGTACTACGGAGGAGTTCACCCGCTGGAGTGGAGCTGGCAGGGCTTGCTGTGGGCAGGGCTCACTCCAAGTAGTTTTCCTGGCAGCCTCCCTCTAAGATGGGATCCTTTCCTGAAAACCTGAAGCTTCTTAGGGCAGAAGCTGGGGGGAGTCCCTTAGCTCTCCTGTGTAGCTGCTGGCACCTGCTCAGCGTCCTCTGTGATGCCCCAAGTGCCTTAGCTCCTCCTGGGAGGCTGCCTTGGAACACAGGAAGGTTTTAAGTCAAGTTCAGTGTCTCTCAAGATGGGGACCCTTGTACCTTAAACCAATCTTTTGAGACAAAATCGTCTGTGACTCAGGTCACAGCTACTCCTTTTCATCCCTTCAATTTGGGTTGTGCAGCCATCCTGAAGTACCTCACGCCAGTGATGAAACTGCAAAGAGGCTTTTGAGTAGCAAAGCAAGACAAGGCCAGGGAGTCTTTTATGTAAATGGAGACATACTGAGTCCACCTGAAGCCAGATAATCTCTCTTCTGTCCTTTCTGGCATCTTTGTAGAGTGTTTAAGCTTTAGTGCACATTGGATGTATTTGTTTTGTGTTACACTTGAAGCACTGGAGTTGGGTGTGTGTTGTGATGGGGACACCATGCACATGGAGCTGGGAGTTTGTTTGAATAGTATAATCAAAATACAGCTGTCATTATTAGCAGGTCACTGCAGTGATGCTGCCACTGATTCATAATCTAAGCTTCAGATAGCAAGCACTGTTAGAGTTTAAGTTGTTACAGTGGCAAGTTCATCCTTGCAGAGTTCACCTGAAGCCCAAGGTCACTTCTCTTGCCTTCTCTAGAGGAAGCTGGGTTGGGTACCTGATGTAGGGGAAGGATAAAGGTGCTTCAGAGGAAGAGACAAGGATTTCATCATCACCTTGCCTTTCATCTGCTGGCTGTTGAAATGAGGCCGTGCAGCAGAGAAGAAAATGCAATCCCTGGGTTGTTCCCAGCCACCTCGATGTATCTCCTGCTGTATTTGTTCTCCTGTTTTCTCTCTCCCAAGTACCTCCGCCTGTCGTGTGACACGGACTCAGAAACGCTCTACGATCTCATGACCCAGCACTGGCACCTGAAGACCCCAAACCTTGTCATCTCCGTCACTGGCGGCGCCAAGAACTTCGCGCTCAAGCCCCGCATGCGCAAGATATTCAGCAGGCTCATCTATATCGCCCAGTCCAAGGGTAAACGGCTGCTTCTGTGCCTCTGGTACTTCATTGCTGCAGCAAGCTGGAGAGGGGTGCTGAGGTGGCAGCTTCAAGGGAGGCAGAGTGGTCAGTTTGCTTCTGCTTGGCTGCTGCACTTGGGACATGTGGGACATCAATTGTTTGGAAGTAATGGGATTGAGAGTTAGTCAGGGGATGCATGTGGGTAACAAGGTGAGTCGTGTAGCATCTCTTTTGTGTTTAATTGAAGAATAAACTCCTACGGTCACAAAAGGGGTTTGGGTTATGGCTGCAGTGCCTTGGGGAGGGTGGATGTTTGGCTGTGTTTCCCCAGGTGACTGGGCGTTGTTCCAGGAGCCTGGATTTTCACCGGGGGGACGCACTACGGGCTGATGAAGTACATTGGGGAAGTGGTCAGAGACAACACCATCAGCCGCAGCTCCGAGGAGAACGTGGTGGCCATTGGCATCGCGGCCTGGGGCATGATCTCCAACCGGGACACGCTGGTCCGCACGGCCGACAGCGACGTAAGGAACGCGGCATCACGGCCTCGTTAAGGCTGGAAAACGTTCATGAGGTTAACCATAAGGCTGAAAAACTGGGGGCTTGTAAGTGCAACTGTCAGCCCAGCACTACCACCACATTCACCATTAAAGCACATCCTCAAGTGCCCCATGGATGGGTTGGTGGGGAAAGAAACAAGAGGCTCGGCCTCAAAACATCAGGAGCTCTTCCCAGAACAGGAGGAAAGTAAAACGTTCTCACACCCAAGGTAGTTGCACACATCAGGCCTGGTGAGGAGAATTTCAGCTGTGCCAGATTTTGGCATGTCTGTGGGAGTTCAGGTGCTCTTACCCCATGTCTGGCATTGCTTTAGGGAGTAACCACCATTCCTATGGTTACTCCAGCTCTGAAATCCCCAGGCACTCACCCACAGTAGGGATTCCCCTGAGCTAGGACACCTTTGTAGCTGCTGCTGCTGTGGAGGATCTTCATTGCTACTGCCATCCTGCCTGTCAGACACACTGGGGTAGCTCCCCTTGTCTCTTGTCCACTGAACATGGTAGAATAGGCCTAAAAAATTGTCCCACCACATCAGTAATGTGGGTGTGTTCTTGAATCTCTGTCAAAGGCTGTGCTCGTGCTCCTAGGGGAACTACTTGGCCCACTACATCATGGATGACCTGAAGAGGGACCCCCTGTACTGCCTGGATAACAACCACACCCATCTCCTGCTGGTTGATAACGGCACCCACGGGCACCCCACCATCGAAGCCAAAGTGCGGACCCAGCTGGAGAAGTACATCTCAGAGCGCGTTATCCCAGGTATCCTCCTCCTCCTCCTCTGCATGCTTTGGGGCTGATCTACATGGATTTGCTTGGAATAAAGAAGTAGTGGCAGCATCCTGTGGCTGCTGAGCTGGAGAGGAGATCTGTGTGTTAACTGCACTGAAGCTGGAGCTCTTTCAGGAGCAACCTGCCTTCTCCAGAGCAACACCTCCCCTCATCTTCCTTTCTGTACATCCTTTGTGTCACAGCAAATGCTTCACTTCAGCCACAGAGCCCTTCCCCTGCTTCCTCTTGGAAGGCTGACCCTTCTTTATGCATCCCACCTGGCCCTGAATTCCAGGTAGCTGAAGCACAACTATGCAGGAGCTGAAATGAGGTTTTTCCCAAAATATTTCTGAGGGTGATTGAGCCATCTGCAACCTGGTGCTAGATAATTTCTCTTTTACCCACTTCTTCACCAAAGTGGAAAAAAAATTCAAAGGCCTTAGCAGAAAAAAAGCTTTTGGGGGTGGTGTTGTTTGTGTTTGGGGTTTTTTCGGAATGTCTCTCAAACACTAGCTCCTAGAGTTACAGACTTCTTACCTTTCTTTGACAATTGAAAATGTAAACTCAGAGGTTCTGTATCTTGGAATTGTGATAAGAACCTTTTACTGAGACTCAAAATGGTCAAAGCCATAAATACAATAAAATCATGTTTTAAGGACTTAGAGACAGCAAAAATTGGGATTTCTAGAAGGGAAAAACTTCTGTTGGAGAAGGCTGTCTGAAGTCAGCTATGCAAAATGTTGAGCAAAACCTGAGTTTTCGTTAAAAACAGCTATTAGTAACTGGCAAATAACCCAGCAAACTAATTAATATTTGCATGAATGGCTTGGAAATTCCTTCATTGTACTCAGGAAAAATAAGTTGTTTAAACTGCATTAATTGATTTCATCTTTTTCCTTTTATCTTCTTTTTTTCCCTATTTCACAGAATCCAATTACGGTGGGAAGATTCCAATTGTGTGTTTTGCCCAAGGTGGAGGGAAAGAGACTTTGAAAGTAAGTTTATTTCTTTTATTTATTTCCAGGAATGACAGTAGAGACGTTGCTCTAATACTGAAGAGTGATTACTCAACAAGAAACTTGATGAAGTGCTATTATTTACAAAAGCTTCACCAGCACTTGCTACAGAAGGACCTTGTTTGCAATTTAAGCTTTATGATGTTTGTTTCAGTTAAGATTACTGTGCAAAGTTTCTACCTTGGGCTGACATCCTGGAAAATTGTTGGTTGGGACAGTTCAGTTGTCTCAGTTCTTCACATCACAGAATATGAAGGGACATTAAAGACCACCTGGTTCCACCCCTGCCATGGCAGGGACACCTCCCACTGTCCCAGGCTGCTCCCAGCCCCAATGTCCAGCCTGGCCTTGGACACTGCCAGGGATCCAGGGGCAGCCCCAGCTGCTCTGGGCACCCTGTGCCAGGGCCTGTCCTCCCTCAAAGTCAATCATTTCTTCCTAATGTGAACATAAATCTCTCCTCTTGTGATTTAAAACCCTTCCTTCTTCCCCCATCACTGTCTGCCTGTGTGAAAGGCTGCTCTCCCTATTTCTTAGAAGCCCCTTTAAAGGCCCCATTTTAAATCTGGTTTAGACTTAGACCTAGTTTAAATGTTGGCAGCTGAGCAGGGCAGGAGGGCTCTGTTTACTCTGACCCTTCCAAGCCTATTTGGGGAAGGATCAGGCATCATCTTCAAACAGAGACAGGTAGGAGGAGGATGAGCAGAACAAAGAGGTTTCTTGAAACAGGATGTCTAAGGGACACTTAGGGGGAAGGGGAAAAGGAGGGAGATGGCTTCTAAATCTGTCTCAGTGTTAAAAACCAGGGTTGTTATTTCCTGTCCACCTTGCCAGAGTGAAGATGAGTGGCCTGAGGGAGCAAAGGGGACCTGACTCCAGGGATTTCTAAGTTGAGGGGATTTGGAGTCAGGCTGTGTGGGAAGGGAGCAGTAACAGTGAGGATGAGCTCTGACCAAGTGCAGGAAGAGCTGATTTAGCCTGTACTGAAGAGCTGGGGAAGGGGCTGGATTTTGCAAGAGAGTAGGATGCAGCAAATTCAAGTTGAAGCAGCATGATATTTATGATTATTTTGTTTGTAGATGTTACCTTGTACTTCCTGTTCTGACCAGAGCTGTGCTGTTACTGTCAAGGTTAATCAAACTATTCTGCTTGTCAGGCGTATAAACAATGTGAATTCAAATTCTGCCACCACTTCATTGCTGGTGTTAATCAGTCTGAACCACTGTGTGAAATTCCAGATCATTATCCCAGCCTCCTTGTACTTTTTTTGGGAGTTTTTTTTCTGTTCATATGATGAGTTTTATATTTGCCTGTAGGTAAATTGTAGGTGAAGGCAGATGCAGTGTGAATCAGAGGTCCTGAGATGAAATGAAGCATCCATTCAGGTTTCAGGATAAAGCTGTGCTCAGAGGGTTGTGTTAAATATGTCCATCTCCTTTTAGCTCCAAATTGCTGATGTTTGAGGAAGGATTTGGCCATCACTGAAGGAGTTGACTTCTGCCAAGTGCTGTAGCTGGGCAGACTTAGGATTACACATTTTTTGGAGAGACCTCAAACCCGCTGTTAAGCAGTGATACGTAACACAGACTCAGTGGCTGCCTAATCAGATTGAGTAAAAGCCTTGTTTAATCAAGTGCATAACTGCTGGCAAGGGGTTCCTCTGGGAAGTCCCTGCAGGGATGCTGGTTCAATTAAGGGTTCGTGCCACTCTTTTGGCTGTTTTGTAGCATCATAGTAACACTGAAGTTGGAAAAGACCTCTAAGATCACAGGGTCCAGTAGTCAGTGTAGCACCATCCTCATGTTCACCACTGAACCATGTCCTGAACGTTTTTCAAACACTTCAGGGATTGTGACAACATCCTGTTCCAGTCCTTGGCAACCCTTTCTGTGAAGGATTTTAAGGGATATGCAACCTAAACCTGCCCTGGTGCAACTTTTGAGGCTGTTCTCTGTTGTGCTGAGTTTTTATTTCTCAATGTTACAAGTGCAGAGAGATACTCGTGCCTGCCCTCTTGCTCGTTTGTAGGTGAAGGAAGTTTTGCTAAGAGTAAATTGAGTCTCTGACCAGCCCAGATGGCACAGCAGACTCCGTGCTGTGGGTGTCTGTCCTTGCCATGCCTTGGTCTCAGCAGTGCTGGCTGGGAAGGGCTCCCTCTTCCTCAGCCTCTGTGAGTGGTGCGTGATGACAAGAACCAGCTTTAGCAGAGGAGAAGTAAAACTGTTCCAAGCTTCTGTTTTAAATTCCCTGTGGTGTAAAACATGCACTTTTGCTGAACCCTTCTTCAGAAAACCACTTTCATCTAGCTGATAAGAAAAACCTCCTTGCTTTTGTCAGAGACCTGCTCTCCAGTTGACAGGAGGAATGTGCACATGGTTTTGATGATTCCAAGTTGATTTTTTTGTTGTTCTCCAGAAACACTCTTAACTAAGATGTTCTGTCTTCCCAGTGCTTGATGATAACTTATATTGACTCCCTTTGTAGAATTTGCTGGCAGTTTATGTTCCTGTGACTCTGTTCTCAATGTAGTGATGCAAATGAAATCAGTGTTTCCTGTTGTGGGCTTTGCACCAGGAGGGCTAATGGTCCTTCCAGCATCATTTCAGCAGCTTTTTGTCTTGCTGTTAATCCATGTATAATGTTGCTGTGTGAGAAATCATCTAAGTGACTACTTGGAGATTTTCAGTAACCTTAGAGCTCGATGTTCTTGTGATGCTACAGAAATGATCTCTGTAAAATGCTGCTGCTTGTGCCTCTAGCAAATAAATCCAGAGCCTTTGGTCTCACCTGAGCAATGGTGTGCCATAAAGCAGCAGTGACTGTGCTGGGCAGCACTGTTGTGTGACCTGAAAGCCATTTCCACTTGGCAGTTGTCCTGATCTGCTCTAACACCGAACAACAGCCTGGGAGAGTGGAAGATATCCCTGCCAATGGCAGGGAGTGGGTATAGGATGAGCTTTAAGGTCCCTCCTAACACAAACTGTTCTGTGATTCCATGAAAATTTGGCAGATGGTGATTTCTGACCCTCAGTCTCTGTGGGGCTCTCCACAGCCCTCTCTCATTAGGTGGATGATGCTTTAAAGACATGTCAGTGGTAACGTGTCAGTGGATAATAATAAAAATCCTGCTATGCACCGTAGCTTTCTGTTGTTCTCTAGGCTTCTTTACTCAGTAACAGGCTCTAATAACAGTCATGCTTCACGTGATGTCCTGTCCCTGTGTGCCTCCCCAGTCCATCAACGTGGCCATCAAGAGCAAGATTCCCTGTGTGGTGGTGGAAGGCTCTGGCCGCATTGCGGACGTCATTGCGAGCCTGGTGGAGGCAGAAGGCACTCTGGCTTCATCCTGTGTCAAGGAGAGCCTGCTCAGGTTCCTGCCTCGCACCATTTCCAGGCTCTCAGAAGAGGAGACTGAGAGCTGGATCAAGTGGGTGAGTGTGGGGTGCTGTGGAAGCTGGAAGTGGGAAGGAGGGTGGAGGGAGCAGCTGTGACTTCCCAGTCAGGGGTGTTGCTATCTGGTGATGCCTGCAGCATGTGCAGGGCTCCTTGCCGTGTTAGACCCTTGCAGCTTTAAAAAAGGAAAATTCTGAATCTACAGGGATTGCAACAAAAGCAGTGGGGGGGGGGGGGGGGGGGGCTGCAATCAAGTTAGCACGTGTCTGGTCACAGGGAGGCTAAGAAGGTTCCAGAAGGATCTTTTCCTTGTGGAGTGTGGACTGCTGAAGGCAGGGTTCCCTGTCTGGCCACGCTTTGGAGATTGTACCTCTTCCTGCATCAGAAGTGGCCAAGATTATTTGTCTTCTATGTGCTAAAATGAAATAAACTTTATACAACTTCATAATATGAGGAATTATCTATATTTTTGACAAAGCACAAGGAGGTAGAGACTGTTCTCTAACAAAGTGCTTGCCATAAGTTGAAACTTGTGCTATCACAATCTTTTCTACTTTAAAAGTAGCTTCTAATTCCTGAGATAATATCTTTCTGTTAATGATGATCTACATAGGGGAATCATGGTTATTTGCTGTATGTTCAGAGGATAATTAATGTTGTCCTTTGGTGACTTTAAAATCAAGCTTATTATCTGCTTCTATTTGGGTTTGTTTAAATTTGTTAAAAACCGGGACTGATGAGAAACAGCTTTGCTGTGATGTGGTGGCAAATTTCTTTTTAAAAGGCTCTAAGAGATCTGCTGCTAAACCGCCTTGATTGCTTTGAAATGGAACTTTTCCTTTTTGTAGATCAAAGAAGTCCTTGAGAGCCCTCATTTACTGACAGTGATCAAAATAGAAGAAGCTGGAGATGAAATTGTGAGCAATGCCATTTCCTTTGCCCTGTACAAAGGCAAGTAATTGTTTTCCTGGGTTCGTTTGGGGATTTAGAAATAAGTAGGAGAAGGATGGTTATTTACTTACTAGAACAGCTTTCCTTAGAGCAGTGCCATCTCTAGAGCTAAGCTCTTGCCACAGTGTGGAGCTTGTCCTTCTCTGAAGGGGTGTGGGCAGGCCACAGCAGCACTGTGGGATCTCTCAGTGTGGGCAAGATCCAAAGCAGGTAATTGGGACGGCATTTTGGAGAGCCTTGGGGAGGCTGGTAGGGCCCCATTGGGAATCCTGCAGGATCTCTTCTGTGTAGAGGGTGCAGGACACTGAGGAGCCTGAAGGAAGCACTGTGCTGATCTTGGTGATGAGGTGCTCTTAGCAGCTCCTTTGTGGCCTGTCTTGGACCATAAATATGTCCCTGAGCCTCCAGCATCCTCCAACCCCCAGTCAGACAGATGTGCATGAGTTTGGGGAAAGACACTTCAAGGAGTCTTGTCCTGGTAGTGTGAGAAGCAGAGATGAGAGATATGCCTGGTCTTTACCATGGGTTTTTCCTCTTCTGCAGCTTTCAGCACCAATGAGCATGACAGGGATAACTGGAACGGGCAGCTGAAGCTGCTGCTGGAGTGGAACCAGCTGGACCTGGCCAGCGATGAAATCTTCACCAATGACCGAAACTGGGAGGTACAGCCCCTTCTGTGTGAGTGAGGCAGCTGTGGGGGGGACACATCCCAGCAGGAGCCACCATCTCAGCACCTCAGGCTCTGCAGGAGAGAGTGTCTGTTGCTCCTGCACTGACTGTCACATCCCATTCAACCTGGAGGAGAGCAGGTAGTGACCTCCTCATTGGGAGCTGCTGCTTCCTCCTCTTCATCTCTGCTGTGGCCAGGGACAGGACCCAGGGAACAGCTGGAGCTGTGCCAGGGCAGGGTCACCTTGGAGATCAGGGAAAGGTTCTTCCCCCAGAGGGTGCTGGGCACTGCTCAGGCTCCCCAGGGAATGGGCACGGCCCCGAGGCTGCCAGAGCTCCAGGAGAGTTTGGACAGCGCTGCCAGGGATGCCCAGGGTGTGGGATTGGTGGGGTGTCTATGCAGGGCCTGGGGTTGGACTCCATGATCCTTGTGGGTCCTTTTCAACTCAGGATATTCAATGAAGCTGTGATTCATCATTCCATGATGATCCATTCTGTGGTTGCAAAGGTGATCTCCCCATGCCAGAAATGCTCTGGGCCATCCAGCAAAGGCAATTGCTTGTAGAAAAAACCTGATTCTGATGAAAATGTGACAGGTACCATGTGTCAGGCCTTAGATGATTAATGTGTCTCATGTGCTTCCTAACATTTACTTTTCCATTTCTCTCTAGTCTGCTGACCTCCAGGATGTAATGTTCACAGCCCTGGTGAAAGACAGGCCCAAATTTGTCCGACTCTTCCTGGAGAACGGCTTGAACCTGCGGAAGTTCCTCACCACAGAGGTCCTGAGGGAGCTGTACACCAACAACTTCAGCAGCCTGGTGTTCAAGAACCTGCAGATCGCCAAGAACTCCTACAACGACGCCCTCCTCACCTTCGTGTGGAAGATGGTGGAGGACTTCCGGAGAGGCCTCAAAAGAGACTACAAAAACAGCAAGGATGAGATGGAGATCCAGCTTTCAGTGAGTGATGAGCACTTTGATCCTGCTGTCAGTGAGGTGGTCTGGACTGCAGTGGGTAAAGCACTAAATGCCATTGATCCAAATATCCTTTAATGCCAGCTTCAGGCAGAACAGGGAGGCTGATGCTTCCTTGTCAGATACAAAGCTTTAATATAAATACCAAATATAACCTAACTCACCGTGTAGTGTGCGACAACTGGCAGAGAGCTGAGAGAAGGGATTGGTGGGGTGGCTGTGAAAGGAAGAAAATACAATAGCAGGAGAGTTCAGGCTCAGATTTGTTCCAGCTGAAAACATTTGGTGAGCTTAGGTCTGAGTTCCTGCTCCCTTTTTCAGGAGGAGTGTCCTATCACAAGGCACCCGTTGCAAGCTCTGTTTATTTGGTCAGTTCTTCAGAACAAGAAAGAGTTGTCCAAAGTCATTTGGGAACAAGTAAGTTGAGTTCTCCTTTATTCCTCCTTGCAGGCAGTGCAATGGGGTTCTGTGTCTTTGGTTTGTGGGTGTTTAAAGGCTCCATATCCAGCTTCAAATACAGCCCCACAAGAGATAATTGCTGGATGACTCTCAGTAGGTTTTTATATTACCCATTTTGTGTCTGGGTGTGGATTTTATACTTTATTTTCTGAGGTCGTGTGTGAGTAAGCAGCCCACATCCATTCTATGTTGTCATCTGTGCCCAAGCTGGGATGCTGAGTTCTCACCCATTCCTCAGCATGGGTGGGTCCTGGTTCCAAATGTTTGATTGAAATCCAATTTCTAACTTGGATTAGACAGTAATGTAATAATTGTAGAATCAAACAGATAATTCTGGACTGGAAACTGAGAAGCTGTGAAATGGAGGATCATTTTGAAAAGATTCCACCTGGTATATAGTGAAAGGTGTCCCTGCCCATGGCAGGGGGTTGGGATGGGTCTTGAAGGTCCTTCCCAACCCAGATCATTGTGGTTTTAGGATCATGTTCCCTTCACAGAGGGATTTGATGACTTCACTGTCTCTCTCTCTCCACAGACCAGAGGCTGCACTTTGGCAGCCCTTGGGGCCAGTAAGCTCCTGAAAAGCATGGCCAAGGTGAAGAACGATATAAATGCTGCTGGGGAGTCCGAGGAGCTCGCTAACGAGTATGAGACAAGAGCAGTAGGTAAGTGCCTGCTCTGGGAGTCCTTCAGGAATTTAGTAGGAAGGGCCAGAGGCCAGGGAGTTATAAACTAGGTATCCAACATGAAATAAATTTTTCTCTAATGTCAACATGTGTTTTTACTGCTTGGAAATTCCTTCCACACCATTTGTTCCCAGCAGTAATTTTGTGTCCTGTCTTAAGGGTTTGGCTTCAAAAGGTGGGTGTTCTGAGGTGGTTTTCTGGGGGTAGAGAATTTCTTTCATGGGGAAGAAAAGCTGCTTAGCTCTACTGGCAAGGCTGAAGAAGGGTGCTAACAAACAGGAAGGAGAATATGGAAAAAGGGAAACTTTCCATGTTGAGTACTCATAATATTCAGGTTGGGAAAAGCCACCCTTCAGATTTGTGGGAGTACTTTTGGGGAGTTGAGAACAAGTTGCAGGTAAAAAGGTAGATTGAACTCTTAAATTTCAAGCAGCAAAGTTGTATGCCTTACAGTAAGATGACAAGATCCTGTGGTGCAGGATCATGGCTTCTTAATTTTGAGGGAGATGCAACACAGTGGTTGGTTGGGGACCTTATCAGGGGTTATGTTTTGCCTGTGCAGAAAACCTCCCCAAGTCAGAGTAGGTAACAGGTAAAGGGTAACTGGAAATAGCTGAATAGGAAACCCCAGGAGTGCTGCCTGAAAGGGCTTCTGGAAGCCTCCAATCCAATCTTCTCACTGAGGTGATGTCACCCCAGCACCAAACCAGTTCTGTGGTGGCCTTGTTCGGCCACATCTGGAAAATCCCCATGGATGGATGTTGCTTTTTGGCACTTGGGGAATGGTTTTGGTGGTGGACCTGACAGTTCTGAGTTAATGGTTGGACTTGACCTTAGAGGTGTTTTTCAGCCTAAATGGTTCTGTGACTTTATAAGGAGCAGTACAAGGCCATGTTGGAAATATCTTGCTTGTTTCCAGCGAGCATCTCCTATTCCACAAAGCAAAAACTGCTTAAATGGACTTTTTTAGAGGTATCTACATCCCTCAGGCCTGATGATTTAGTGAGACATTAAGGAGTGAACCGAGCATTTCCCAGTGAAAAAACATCAGTTTTGGACTTTTCCAACCCTGCTGTTAATATGGGACTGACTGTAATTGATTAGGTCAGTGCCAAATGGAATTCAAGAAAAGAGGGCAAAATAAGTAGATTTACTGAGTCATTTAAGGAGAAGTTCACATTTTTTACTCAATTTTTTAGTGCAGAACTAAGTGCTCTCTGTGTCATTTAGTGTTATGGTTTTCCATCCAGACATGAGTTCTGTATGAAAGATGTGCAGGTGGGGTTGTAAAACGATGCAAGGTTATTCTGTAGTGCTGAAAACATGAAAAGCATTCTTGTGCTTTGATGTTGCAAATATTACACTGAAGGTGTTTGCACCCGAGCTGGGGGCAAATTGAAGTTGGAGCTCAGTGTGGAGCTGCTACTTTCTTCCAGAGCTGTTCACTGAGTGCTACAGCAGTGACGAGGACCTGGCTGAGCAGCTGCTGACTTATTCCTGTGAAGCCTGGGGAGGGAGCAACTGTCTGGAGCTAGCAGTGGAAGCCAGAGACCAGCAGTTTATTGCCCAGCCAGGTGTGCAGGTAATGGCAGTGTAGAAAAGGTGTACAGGTGACTGTGCCTCTTGTGATCTAAAAGGGGGTGTGGCTCATCTTCTGGAAATAAGAGGTGGCTGATTTACTCACAGATGATGTAAATCAGGAGGGAAAAATCCTGACTTTGGGCTATAAATCATAATGAACTGGGTAATAAAGACTGCCTGAAGTGATTCCTGCTGTGGCACAGCTCTGAGTATGCACAGTGTGGGTGTAACACCCGGCACGGATGAGCTTTGCATTTACTGCAGTGGTTTATGGGTGTTTCATCAATCAGGTCAAGCCCTGCTCAGCCTGATTTTTAACTCCTTATCACAGAGATGGAGTGTGGCTGCACTAAGGAGCCAGCATACTCTTACTGATGCAGAAAGCCCACTGTGCTGTTGAAACAGGAATCTCAAGTATTTTGACTGAAATCTCAAACTTCAGGGTTTATGTTTCCCAGATCAGATGTTCTCTAATAGCACTCCTAGGTTATTTTGTTGCTGTTAGAATAAATGAGGGTGTTTCCTTCTTCCCTGCAGAACTTCCTTTCCAAGCAGTGGTATGGAGAGATTTCAAGAGACACTAAGAACTGGAAGATCATACTGTGCCTGTTCTTTTTCCCTTTAATAGGCTGTGGTTTCATCTCATTCAGGTAATCAACTGGCCTTTCGTTAGTAGGAAAATTTTTTGGAAGGAAAGCAAGTCAGTTGTAGAATCTTGGGGCAAGTCAGGCTGGATGGAGATCATCCAGTCCAACCCTGTGCTCTGACAGGGTCAGCTGGAGCAGGTTGCCCGGGCTGTGTCCAGTTTTGGATATCTCCAAGGGTGGAGACTCCACAGCCACTCTGGGGGATCTGTTCTAGTGTTCAGTCAGTCTTAAATAAAAGTAGTAAAAAGCTGAACGAGCTTTTGACAGTACTTTGCTCTGATCTTGGGTTTAAGATCACAGAATCACAGGATGGTTTGGGCTGGAATGGGCCTCAAAGCTGATATTGTTCCCTCCCCTGCCATGAGCAGGGACACCTTCCACTAGCCCAGGTCTCTCCAAGCCCCATCCAAACTGGAAGATGTACCAGTTTACTGAGGGCAGTGGATGCAGCATGCCTTTACCTCTAAAATAACACCCTGAGCTCGGCTTTGCACCCTTCTCACTTACACCTTGAAGAACACAAATGTTTCCAGGCATAGAAGCTATGCTTTGAGACCTTTTCCCTCTTTTAATTCCTCAGGAAAAAACCAGTGGAGAAGAGTAAGAAACTCTTCTTATATTACGTGTCTTTCTTCACCTCCCCCTTTGTGGTCTTCTCCTGGAACGTCATCTTCTACATTGCTTTCCTGCTGCTCTTTGCCTACGTGCTGCTCATGGATTTCCAGAAGGAACCCACGGCCCTGGAGATCATCCTTTACGTGCTGGTCTTCATTCTGCTTTGTGATGAAGTGAGACAAGTAGGCAGCGCTTGCAAGCCCAGAAAGTTTAGTGGTAGAGCCAAAGCCTTGTGGTTTTTCCCCTCCAAGGCAGTGCAGGCTGGTGCTCAGGGACAGGGGAGCCACTTCCCAGCAGAGATGTTCAGGCAGCTCAGGGCTCAACGAGGGATTTTTTACTTCTGATGTTTAATTCCTGTTGGTGGCCCTGTAGCTGCAGTGTCTGTGCACCAAGAGGATAAGCTGATGTCAGTGCAGATATTTCCTAGGAATGTTGGGCTTGCCAGAGTAGCTGATAATAAAGGGTCAGATTTAGCACATTTATCTTGGTGCATACGTTTAGTTTCAGTCATTCCTGCCTCTCTTCTCTACATCCCACCCCCTTTATTTTTTATTTTACCTATAAGCCACGTATCTTTATGCATTTCTGTTTAGCTTTTAATCATCTGTTCAGTTTTTGCTCCTTTAGTGTAGACTCAGGCACCAGCTTTGGATTACCTGTGGTGTGGGAACAGCATGTGGGACTGCCTTCATGGCCAGCCACAAAGCTGGTATGTTCTCCTCACTTCCCATGGAATCTGTTTGGTTTTGGGAAAGCTGGTCTCCTCCAGTCTGTGGTCAGAGCAGTGGGAGGATGCTGGGGGAGTCAGAAGGGCAGGGGGTGTCTGGGTTTGGTGCAGTGCTGCTTTCTGCAAGGCCCGAGTTGCCTCACAAGTGTTGGTGGGTGATCTGCTGGATCATCCCACCCTGCACTAATGGTTTTTACGTGAGCTCAGATGACGTTTCTGATGCTGGTCTTACTGTGGTATTTTCCCCTTCAAATAGTCAAGGTGGAACCCTGTCTATGGCAACTTTATTTGCTAAGAAAATGGGGGAAAAGTGAGAGATTTTTTTTGCAATGAAAACACTAATGGAGTGTTTGTTTCTGCTGATTTAGGTTGTGCTGTCTCTGGACCTGTCCTTGCACGTCCTCTGTTTGCCCAGCAAAAGTCCTGGGGAAAGCCTTAGGGACAGAAACCTTGTTTTCCTAAGTGTCCCCTTTTCTCACTACCCTGAGCAGATAGAACTGCTGCAATTCCCATTAGTAACTGGGGGCCAGACTGTACCAGTTTGACAGTGGAGCTAAAACAGAGACTTTATTGAAGATTTAAAGTTCTCTCTTCAGTGTTCTGGCTGCAGAGCTATTTTCCTGAGGAGGAGAAATGGAGCAGAATGCAGAGCAGCATCCCAATCCTTTAAACTTCTCAGGGAAATTCCTCCCTGGCTTCCCCTGAGATAGACCATATATGCATTGGTCTAACTCTGCATCAAAGTTGTATCTGTGTCCTTTATATTAGAGGGCTATCTCAGACTTTGTTTTCATATCCAAGGCAAAGTAAGAGTAGTTTGCCTGGGGTCCCACTGTAGCTGCTGCAGTCAGATAATGAGTTTTGGGGAGAAATCAGCCCTTGTTCTGGAACATTCCCTTATCTGTGAGCCACTGGCTCAGCCCTGCTTTCCCCCTGATGGTCCTAGGGAGCTGGTCCCAGGCAGCTGGAGCTGCTCTCAGTGTCACTTAAAGCTGTCATGGCTATAGTGAAATTGGAGGGGCCTTTTCCCTGCTGTCTCCTTAGCCACATGGAGGCAGCCTCCAGCCAGGTGAGTGGGCACAGTGGTGTGGGGTGTGAAGGAAAGCCCTGGTTCCTCCAGTGGCAAAGGAATCCGGGCAGAACCTCTGTGCTCTTTACTTCTGAACAGTGGGAACTGCTTGGAATTTGGAGAACTGACCTGCACCTCAGTCCCAGATGTTTGGCTTAGGGAGCTACTGGGCAGAGACAGCACCTAGGAGAAAACTCCCCTTGATTTGTTTCCTCTAGAAATGCTAAGGGCAGCATTACCTTCCCTGGATATGCCAGTTAGAGATTGACTGGGCAGTACTCCCTGCAGCTTTGATTATTCCAGTGACAGTTGAAATTAAAAAGAATTATGACTGGGGATGCACTTTATTTCTGCAGGCCTGGCAGAGGTTTCTCCTGATTAAGCTTCTTGTTCTTATGAGTCACCTCTGAATTGACTGCATAGTGGGTTCTTGCACAGGCTTTGGATCCAGGCTGCTGTGCCAGTCAGTCTGGGAATGAGAAGAGATCCCTCACTTGAAATTCAGAAACAGAGAGCTGTGTAATTAAAAGGATAAATGCAATATGCATCTTGGATCCAAAGCATGTGCCTGTAGCTGGGGGCAGGTGAGGGAATGAGCTCTGTGAAGGAAGAGAAGCCAGGATACATCAGCTGCCCTTAGCCCCATCTCCCTGCAGTGTTTCATGGGTCACACCAAGACCCCAGAAAACAGGTTGCCAGTAAATTGTGGCATTGCTGGATACATTAAACCCCTGGTTTTGGGGAAATTGAAAGCCATCTGAGCTCTGGTGTACCTGTTGTGGGATAGAAAGTGAGTTGGGCAGGGAAACTCTGCTGTGTGGGGGTTACTTTCTGTTCTTTTTCTTTCCCAGTGGTACATGAATGGCAGCAAGTACTTTGCAGACCTGTGGAATGTTATGGATACCCTTGCAATCTTCTACTTCATTGCAGGGATTGTGTTCAGGTACCTTTTCTTGTGTCCATGTCATGGCTTTGCTTCCTTGGTGGGTTTTGACTACAACCTGTAATGAAATTCTGGGGGAGCAATGTATTCATGAAATTCCCTGTTCTTTATGAAGGCCCCAAATACTGCCAGGTGTTGAAGAAAAGACAGGAGATCTTTGGGATTTTCTCTGGCTCCTGTTACTGACTATTCAGTATGACCACCTGGGCTCTGTGTTGTATTTAAGAGGATTGTGATTGCCCCTACAGCAGCCTAACAATGTCATTATCTGCCAGAAGCTGTTTCACATGATGGGGTGAGGTTAAAAACCATGGCAGTGAAATGACGGAAATACATTTTCCAAAGCAATTGTTGAGTCAGCTCTAATTTAGACCCTGTTGCCTCAGTGCAGGGGTGTGGTTGTTGTGCTTGTGGGGGGCTGTGGGAGTAGCTCCAGGTGCAAATGTCTTTTCTGTTAAAGCTTTGAGGGTAAGAGGAAAAATGCAGGGATGATGCCTGTAAGGAGGAAAGGGTGTGTAAATAAGATGTGCATTAAACATGTCTGTCACGAGATGGGGGAGGGCAAGGGAGCCTGGGATATCTGTGCTCTGCTTTCCAATTACTCATCTTCCACTCCCCATTTCTGTTTTCATCTGATTGCTGTGTGATTCACCCACAGCTTCTCTTTGTTTTCTTCCAATGTCTCTATCAGGCTTCACTCTGATGAAAGCTCTTGGTATTCCGGGAGAGTCATTTTCTGTTTGGACTACATCGTTTTTACCCTGAGGCTCATCCATATTTTCACAGTTAGCAGGAATCTAGGACCCAAAATTATTATGCTGCAGAGGATGGTAAGGTTCTGGCAGCTATTCAAGAGTGTCTAAATAAATGATGTGACACTTTTTTTTTTCCCCTCTCCCCTTAAGAGTGAAATCAGCACGTTTTGATGATGGCAGCAAGTTAAATCTGCTAAACAGGATGAATTAAGGTTTAAATGGGACCTGATTAAGAGCAGGGCATTTTTCTGTACCAAGGGAAAGACTAATAAGGGTCAGCTTGAAGAACAGAAGAGGAAATTTGCTTTCTGGTAGCTTTTATCTTCCAGGTCTCAAATATTTCAGTGGTATTTCTGTTGTTCCCATGAGTGTTCCCCAAACAAGACAGTGATGGTAGATGATCCAGGAGAAGGATTTTGGTCCTCCCCTGCATCCATCACATGAGTACATGAGGTAGAGGGTGGTGAGGAGCCTCTCACACAGTGCTAGAAATTCATGAAACTATTGGCCAGAGTGCCTGGGCTGTAAATGCTGGTTGGAAGCCATCCAGAGTGGCATTTCCAAAACCTTTCACCTCTTCCCTGGCTGCAGGGGCTGCAGCCACAGTCCTTGTTCGTGGTTCTGGCTTTTGTGGAGCCTGTCTGATGCTGGGGGATATCCTGTATTCCAAAACATGCCTGGATTTCATGGTTGCATAAACATGGCTGAAGTTCCCTGCGTGGGAGCAGTCAGTTCTTACCTTGTGCCTTGGTGAGACTGGGAGCAAAAAGCCACGTGTGGCTTGCAGCACACCTGCAGGGGGGCACTGATGCCTGTTGTCCTTTTCCAGATGATAGATGTCTTCTTCTTCCTGTTCCTCTTCGCCGTGTGGATGGTGGCCTTCGGGGTGGCCAGGCAAGGCATCCTGAGGAAGAACGAGCACCGCTGGGAGTGGATCTTCCGCTCGGTCATCTATGAACCCTACCTGGCCATGTTTGGCCAGTACCCTGATGATATTGATGGTATTTATCTTCTTGGGGGTGGAAGGCCCTGTTCTTCTAGAGGTTGTCCAGCCCTGCGTTGGCCCCTTGCCTCCAAGTCAGATGAGGGCAGGCTGTGGGGCTGGGCCCAGCAGAACGAGGAGTTCACTGTTTGCCCTTGCCCTCTGAGGTACCACCTACAACTTTGACCACTGCACTTTTTCTGGGAACGAATCCAAGCCCTTGTGCGTGGAGCTGGATGCCAACAACCAGCCTCGCTTCCCAGAGTGGATCACCATTCCCCTCGTGTGCATTTACATGCTCTCCACCAACATCCTCCTTGTGAACCTGCTCGTGGCCATGTTTGGGTACGTAACCTTGGAGCCATGGCTTCCCGGGCAGCTCTGTGCTGACACATCTCTGGGAAAGGGAGGGGAGTGCTGGGAAACAGCAGGGAGCCAGCCTTGCCTCTGCATCTCTGACAGCAGCTCGGTGGAAGCTGTGCAGTGTCCTGGGGAGAGATTGCTGCCTGTCCTGACTCCATCTCGAAGCATCCTTAGCACGGTGGGCTTGGTGTGACCTCCCGTGGATCACACGGGGTGGTGCTGGGTCAGGGCCTTACCAAGTGTGAGCTGCTGCCCAGGTGACCTTGCTGCAGTGAATAAAAGAGTTGGTAGCACTCTCTTTAGGGCACTGTGGTTTTATTATCCTGAACTGCCCTGTGCTGAGGATGGGTCTGTTACTGCTTTGATGGACCTGCCATTAATTGTTCTGACTTAGACCACAGGCAATGGGCCACATCCCCTTGGGCTGTAGAAAAGAACTTTGTCTTGAGAAGTGCCATCATCTCTAGACCAGCAAGAGATGATCCAATCTTCTGCAGCTCCTTCCAGAAATCTCTGTTGTTTGCACTGCAAGCTGTGACACAGAGCTTGCAGTGGAATCATGGGAAGTCCTTCATACCAGACTTCGGGGAGTGTTGCCCTCCTGTCTCACTTGGGAATGCAGTTGGATTAGTGCTGTGGCTCTGTTCCCATTCCCAGCCCTGCTCCTATTCTGCTTTACACTCACTCACTACTAACAAGAGTATTCCAAACCTCTGGCCACCCTTCTTGAGGAGCACTGGGTTTATTTTTGTGTTTTGATGGTACCTTGGCAGGTGTTTGCTGTGGCAGCAGGAGTATTGGCAGGACCCTTGGTGCTCCTCAAGAGGATCTCCCATCTGAAGGACCCTGCCAGCGTTGCCTGGCCTGAGATGAGATGTTTGCGTGTGATAGGCTGAGGATGCCTCAGATGCAGCATCTGCTCTCCCTCAGCTCTGAACCTTTCTCCCCAGGCTGACCTGGACTCTAAAAACAGTCAGAAATGGGATTTTTGGCAAGGCAGCCAGGACTGGTGCAGTGTATCTCTGTTTTCCTGACCTGCAAGGACCTGGGGACAGACAGCCATGCTCATACTGCTAGAAATGGTTTAATTAAGTACCTCACAATAATGAAGGTGTGGCAATGAGCCAGCTCTACCCTAAAAACGTTTAATATTTGCTAGAACACTTGCTCAAACAGCACCTAATGGTAAATGCTCTAGTTTATGCTGTTACACCAGTAAAAAATCCCTGGTTTTTACCAGCTGTATTTATCTTTTAAACAAAAAGAGAATTTCCATCAGGTGAAGCTTTTAATTTATCTCATGTGAAGCTCCATTAGGCTCTCAGCAGAGGCATTTTGGGAACATCCATGTGCCATTTGAAGGTCAGGCAGCCTGGGAGCTGTTCACTCCTGTGGGTTGATGCTTTGCTGGGTTCATACAGTGCTTAGTGCTGTGGGTTTAAACCGTGCCTGGAGTGTCCTTAAAATCTCTACTAAAAATCTCAGGAGCTTTTCACTTTTTGTGTTTCAGTTTTATGTTTGGGGTTTTTTTCCCCTAAGAAAGAAGTTGTCTGGTGAATTAATAAGATCCAATATCCTGTTCTCGTGTCTGGGCTAGAAGATTGCCTAGAGCTGAGGTAGTAGAAGTACATGGAGTATTTTCTCCCTATTCAGATTTTTTCCAGTTTATTTGTAACTTCAAGGGGTTTTTTTTCTGCTGGCTTAGTTCCTCCCCTTTGCAAATTACTCTCTTAAGAAGGAAAACAAACTAAACAACCTCCTAGTCAATAAAAATTGTCATCTTCAGAATGACTGGGGCCCTTAAAATGAGAAGGACACACAGCCACTGGAGTGAGACCAGAGGGGATGCTCCAAGGGCTGGAGCCCCTCTGCTCTGGAGCCAGGCTGGGAGAGTTGGGGGTGCTCACCTGGAGAGGAGAAGGCTCCAGGGAGAGCTCAGAGCCCCTTGCAGGGCCTAAAGGGGCTCCAGGAGAGCGGCAGAGGGACTGGGGACAAGGCATGGAGGGACGGGACACAGGGAATGGCTTCCCAGTGCCAGAGGGCAGGGATGGGTGGGATACTGGGCAGGAATTGTTCCCTGGGAGGGTGGGCAGGCCCTGGCACAGGGTGCCCAGAGCAGCTGTGGCTGCCCCTGGATCCCTGGCAGTGTCCAAGGCCAGGCTGGACACTGGGGCTGGGAGCAGCCTGGGACAGTGGGAGGTGTCCCTGCCCATGGCAGGGGTGGAATGGGATGGGCTTTGAGGTCCTTTCCAACCCAAACCGCTGTGGGATTCTGTGACTATAAAACCACACCCTGGTGCAGGAGAGGAATGCTCTCTCTGTTCTTTGGCTCTGCTGCAGCTCCTGGGTGAAAAACTAATCCTGGCTGTGTTCCCTGTTTCCCACTAGCTACACTGTTGGGTCAGTGCAAGAGAACAATGACCAGGTGTGGAAGTTCCAGCGTTACTTCCTGGTCCAGGAATACTGCAGCCGCTTGACCATCCCCTTCCCCTTTGTCATCTTTGCCTACATATTCATGGTGATGAGGAAATGCTTCAAGTGCTGCTGCAACAAAGAGAGCAAAGAGCCATCCATCTGTTGTGAGTTGAGTTCTTCCTTGTTGCCCAGAAGTCAGCTCTGCAGCAGGTGCACTGCAGCTCCTCCGTGGCATCCTGTGCTTATTCCCAGCGTTTTGTGCTGTGCTGGGAAATTGCCAAGGGCACTGTAAGCCTCTGTCATGCAAATCCTCTGCTGCTGGAAATCTCTGCAGTAAGATTCAAGTTTTCAAGTGAGATGGATGCAATGCTTTCTTGTCCGAGCCATTTTGAGGTGGAATTGCCTCGTGTGTGTAAATCAATTAAGACTTCAAATTAATCCTAACTCTTAAGGGCTGCCTGTTCTGTTTCCCAGCTTTGCAAGGTTATGGGTTCGGCTTCTTTGTAATTCATTCTGCTTGCTAGGGAGTGACTGAAAGGGAATAAACAGTTTCCTGGCCCTCTGGATGTAGCCAAATGAGCAAACCACCTCAGAAATGGGACAAGTCAGTTCTCTAGCTGTTTCTCCTTTAATTTCTCTGTCAGAGGACACAGAAAGGAATTGTTTTAACAACCTTCCCCCCCACACACAAATGCAGTGTTTTCTCAGCTGGGAGAGGATAAGTTAATTGACAGGCTCATTCCCATCCATCAGCAACCTGCCTGGTGCCCTGCAGCACAGGCTGGATTTGTTCCTAGTTCAGGAGGAAGAGCCTGCTTTGGAGTATAAAACTGCTTAGCACTAAGTCATTTTGGCTGTCCAGGTTGCTGTATGGATTCCTTGCTGGGGAAGCTGTTTGATGGTAGATATTCCTGCTCAAATGATGCGCGGTTGATGTTGTAGCTCTGAAAGAGTGGGAGAATTAATTAGAGCCAGAAAATGATTGTGGTTTTGCTGGTGATAGGAATGAGAACTGCATGGAGGAAGCACGTTGATGTATTGTCTGTTGTAAAATCCTGCCTTCCCCATTTAACTCTTCTGGAAATGGTTGGGATTTGGGGGCTTAAATGGAATGTGGGAGAACACTTGAGGGGTCAGAGGATCACTGGGTGGAAGAAATGCATCTTCAGCCATTTGCCAGCTCTGGGCTCCTTTAGTCTCAGTTATTTTTTTTTTATTTAAACCCCTGTGGCTTATGCTGTCCTCTTGGAACAGGATAAAATGCTGAAGTATTACCCTGGAGGACTTCCATGCCTCAAAGTGGGCTGCTCTGTATCACTCCTGAGTTTACAGCATCACCACAAAATGCTTTTTAATGGAAGAATTGTCTTCTTTCTATTGTTCTGGAGTGTTTCAATTCAATGAAAAAACCATATATCATGGTTCTTAATGTGTGTTACTCTTAGTGGTCCAGTATGGGATAATGTAGAAACAAAAGGAAAGCTCAAACCCAGATAGGAACTTGCTGGACTATCCTGTACCTGTTGAAGCAGAGGCACATGTGTTAACCAAGACTCAAATCCAGAAGGACTTTTGGAGCTTGTAAGGTTGGGGGTTTTTAGGTTTTTTGTTGGCTCACAGTTTGTATTTTTAAGTGACTCTGGTTGCCAGGAGCATTTGGTGACAGGCAGTGGTGTCACCTCTGTCAGAGCTGTGTCCCAGCTGGGCAGTGGGGCTTCGAGTGCTCAGATGTGGAGGAGGGAATCATTAACCCCTGCATGCACACAGTGACCCAGCCTTTCTGCATCTTGGCTTTGGAAAGACACACTAACTGTGTTTTCTTCAAATACATTTCCCAGGCTCAAGAAATGAGGACAATGAAATCCTGGCATGGGAAGCTGTCATGAAGGAAAATTACCTTGTCAAAATCAATACAAAAGCAAATGATTCATCAGAAGAGTAAGTCTGCCCTTCTTTGTCTTCATTCTCTTCATTTTCTCTTGAACATTTCTAGTGAAGGCGAGTTTTCAGCAGCTCTAAACATTTACAAACTAGTGAGCAAGTAAATAAACTCAGCACAAATGTGCTTTTTATTTCTGAAGTGACACGTTGACACTTTTTTGTCTGCTGCAGAGAAGAAAATGTCTTCCCCTGGTGTTTCGAGATCTCATCCTGGGAAGCAGTGCTACAGCTGACCCTTCTTGTAGCATTAGTTTAGGTTGGATATTAGGAAAAAGTTGGTTATGGGAAGGGGTGTCCAGCCCTGGAAGAGGCTGCTCAAGGCAGTGGTGGAACCCCCATCTCAGGGCGTGGATGTGGCACCTGGGGACACGAATTGGCAGGAATTGGCACTGCTGGGGGAATGGTTGGACTTGATCTTTGCCAACCAAAATAATTCTGTCACTATGCAGTTAGCAGAGAATGTTTACCATTAGGCCTGGAAAATCTGACATTGCCACAGCAGTAGTCCAGATGGAGATCTGTACTTAGTAGCATGAGTAGGGAAGACCTCTGAGGAGGGGGGAGGGCTCTTTGGAATCTTGGTATTTGAAGCTGGAAGACTTAGACTTCGATGTTTCTTTGACTGCCAGCTCATGAAAACATCTTTGGGATCTGTCTCAGTGTTTTCAGAGTAATAATAGAAGAGAAAAAAGAAACAGAAAGCAAGAAAACAGAACACTGCTAGAGAACCTGCTCTGTATGACTGCTTAACTTTGCTAACTTACAGCAGCTTGAGTATTTCCCTTAATCAAAGAGAGAGCTGAAAGGAATGGGCAAGAAAACCCAAGCCCTTCTATATCCATGGGCATGAACATTGCTGTCCACAAGTAAGTGTTGAAGTTAAGACTACCCAGAGACATGTAGCATTAGATAAGGAGCCAAACAAATACCAAAAACATCTCTTTGGTACTGGAAGCAAAAGTGTCCTGAGAAGAAAAATTGAATAGTATCCTCCTGTTAGTAATTCACATGTTAGTTCATTCCCTTGTAATAAAAATGATGCAGTCACATGCAGCCCTGCCTCTTGGAGAGGATGGAACAGTGGGGGGAGTTGGGGCATGGTGATTGGCCAAGATTTCCTTGGCATACAGACTGATCCCTTTGCTCCATGTTCTCCTTCTGCTTTTAGGATGGTGCATCGATTTAGACAACTGGATGCAAAGGTACTTCTGTCTCAGATTGCTCTGGGGAATGTGATTCTCTCTGGTAAATCAGGGGGTGTGCCATGGCAAGGAAGATGAGCTTCCCAGAGCCACGTGCAGTCTTTGTTACTGTCACGAGGACCCCAATTCAGTCGGGGCGTCGATGCTATGGTAGGGAATGTAGGGCGTGTGGTGATAAGGCCAAGAGGGAATGGTTGTGAACTGAGAGCAGGTTTACATGGGATATTGGGAAGAAATTCTTGGCTGTGAGGGTGGGCAGGCCCTGGCACAGGGTGCTCAGAGAAGCTGTGGCTGCCCCTGGATCCCTGGCAGTGCCCAAGGCCAGGTTGGACACTGGGGCTGGGAGTAACCTGTGTCCCTGCCCACAGCAAGGGGGGGAACACGGCACGGTCCCTTCTGAGCCGCAAGAACTTCATATTATGCTGGAAAATGAAGCAGAAAGAGACACTTGCCTAGCACTGGAGGAGTGTTTGTCAGTATTGATTATGGGATGGAATAGAATAAAAGCAATTTGCATCTTAAGAGTAAAATAAAAGGCATTTGGCTGTGTAACAGGCCCGTGAAACACCGATGGGAAGAGGGGGTGTCACACACTTGGAGGTGTCTCCTTCCCAAAGGTGGCTGTCATGTTCAGCTTCTGGTGCTGTAGGCATGGGGTGATGAAGCAATACAAAGCTACCAGTCTCTTAGAGAGTACGTTATCAGAATTGTCATACAAATACCCTTTTTATGACTGTGATGCTGAAGACCTTCACAACAGGTGTTTTCTGAGGCTTGACTGAATTATAGATTTGGCCTCTGAAGTGGGGAGTGGCTTTGATATGAAGAACAGACTTCTGAGAAGCTCACAGGTGAAAAGACCCACATATACTTCGAAGTATTTGTATTGCTGTCAAATAATTTAGATTGCAAAATAACAGCTTGCTTCCCAGATTGAAAGGGGAATGGCGAGTGAGTCTGTGGCTCTTGAACTGAAATGAGATCTGCTAACCTCGATTCTCTCCTGAAAATAAATACCCATCTCTTGCTTCTCTCTTCTGGTAACTGCTGGTTAACTCACTAAACTACAGAGGCATCGGGGCTCACTGCATTAATTGCCCTGATGAACACAGTAATTGGGAGTGTCCTTTGGAGCACTCTTGCATTTGGTGTGATATTTGGAGAGGCAGTTACTCGTTACTTAACATTACTCAGTTGGAATTGCTTTCCTTCAGCTAGATGGACTTCACAAAAATAATAACCACCTTCTTATTTTTTTTAAGCTCTCTGATTTGAAGGGCCTTCTGAAAGAGATTTCCAGTAAAATTAAATGAGTGCAGCTGAAATCCAAGAGCAGCTACCAGAGCAGGGTAAGCCTTTTTCAAATCCCTTCTCACCCTTGAAAAAAGTTACCAGCATTTGTGGTATTAAATTGATGTGTCTTTGGAAGAAGAGTTAGTATTAATTGTTGATGATTGTATTGTCTTATTGTGAGAGAAAGGAGACTCAAAGTCTCTTCTTCGTTTGTGTTTGTCTTTCTGAAAAATACTGTTTGCCATTTGGGGTTTCTGTCAGTTTTTGACATGCTTTAAAATACCTTGTTTTGCTCATTTACCATTGAAAAACTGTGACTAACCCAAGGTTATTTTAGTTGTCTTTGTGCTGGAGGCCCTCCACAAAATGAGGAGCTGCCTGCTGGATCCTTTGCCCTTGGTACCTTTTAACTCTAAAGAACAGGTGGCCCAAACAGAAAAGACAGAAGTGAGAGCAGGAATAAGGTTTATTTTCCCACTATCCAAGTGGGGCATTAGGCTGGATGTAGCCTTCATGTGTCCTGTACAGTAAGCTGCAGTGTGAAGAGCTGATGCAAAGTCTCTGGTCCAGCTGAGTATCTGGTCATGAGTCTTATGTCCTTTTGCCTCCAGTTGTGTGGAAGAACTGGCTTGGAGCCAAAGGTACCAGTGGGATGTGAAAGGCAGGCAGAGCACAGATGGATGGCAGAGAGCACCATCACCCTTAGAGACAGCAGGTTAGGAAGTGTAACTGTTGCATAGGATAATCTGAACAACTTGATCAGCCTGGACATTATGACCTGGCTCCTCGTTCCACAGAGAGGTTTTGTCCAAGACAACTTAAACCTGTGCCAAGCATTCCTCAATCAGCTGTCTCAGTGTTTTCGTGGGAGAACTGAACCTTCACTTGGCCTGAGTTCCATTTAGTCATGAATGGCTTGAAACCATCTAATAAAATCTACAAGGATCCCCAGTTCCTGGGCTGGTTCTAGGATGCCCTGGACTCTCAAGTTGCCTTAAGAGTAGGCTGTAGAGCAGTGGAACTCTGGAGGCCATTTAGTCCAATGCCACTCAAACAGTGCCAGCTCCGGTCAAAGGGAGCTGCAGTGAGGCTGGAAAAGTGGCTGTAAACAGATACAGTGGGGTAGCCTGGGAAAGGGGACAGTGGTTTATGATGGAGCTTGTGGATAAGACCTCTCATTATAGGTAAGAGCACCTTCAGAAGAATCCTGAAATCCCAGAATGGTTTGGGTTGGAAGGGACCTTAAAGCCCATCCTATTCCACCCCCTGCCATGGGCAGGGACACCTTCCACTGGACCAGGCTGCTCCCAGCCCCAGGGTCCAGCCTGGCCTTGGACACTGCCAGGGATCTAGGGGCAGCCACAGCTGCTCTGGGCACCCTGTGCCAGGGCCTGCCCACCCTCCCAGGGAAGGTGGGCCCTTACAGGTGCTTTTCATGCAGGTGTTTCTTTTGCTTTCCACTTCTGATGGTGTCTCTGCTCCTCCAACAAGATGCCATGTGCTGGATGAGGGCTGCAAAGAGCTCCTGGAGCCCAAGAGTTGCAACAAGGCATCCAGTCACCTGAGCTGATGTCATGACAATGAAAGCAAAGCCTTGAGGTGGGCTGGGAGCTCTCTACTCTCCAATTCTTTCTGTTGCTCACACAGGTACCAATTCACGAAGAATAATTGCTCGGAGCTGGCAGTAACCCCCAAGAAGGAGGTAACGGAGGCAACCAGAGTGTCAGTGTCTCAGCAGGAATCAGCAGGATTTTCTAGCTTTTTTTTTTTTTTTTTGTTGATCAAACAGCCCTTTCTGCTTGTTGCAAGGTGGTGGTGAAACAGGAGAGATGACTGCTTATCTCCTGGCAGGATTCCCACATTATCCAAACTCTTCTTTTCATCTGCCCTAAAGTCCAGTGGCAGCAGTTAATCCCTGTAAGCTGCTGGTGCCAAGCAGTCCTATTTCAAAGAGTTCTGCTGCTGTTGCCAGAATCCCTTTGCTTTTCCATTCACTCAAAGGGGCCTGTGCATGGGTTTCCTTCAGGCAGTAATTGCTTGTCTGAATGAATCCATCTCCCTTCCCATTCTGTCCTGTAGCAGCCAGATCTCGCTTGTTCCTTGCACGGGCAGTCTGGCAGACTTGCTGAGGTCTGGAATGCTGTCCTTTGGTCCAACCCTGCATCCTTACTTCAGACTGTATATGACCACTGTGGACTTGTTCCCACTCTGCCTGGAACTGTGCAGCAGCTCAGCTATTAACAGCCCTGCATGGGAGGGACTTCCGTTCATCTAGAAGTGTTTCTGAAGGCCTTGTGTGCAATCCTTGCTGGTTTCTTTAGTGGTAGTTTGTGGCCTGGGAACGTTGATGTTCATTTGACTTGCCCAACAAGTGTTTGCATTTGGAAATGGAGAAGATACTGGAAGCCTTAAATAGTGCGGTGCTTAATATGGTGAGGTGACTCTGTGCTGTCTAAAAGAGCAGCTGAATTTTGTCACATTTTCTGTGGTATAACTTGAGGGCACAGCCAACTGAAGGCACTACAAATGTCATTTATTTACATGGCAAAGCACTGTATCAGTCTTTGTTCGCAGTGTCTAGGAGTCATGGAATCATACTCTCCTGAGCTGAAAGGACCCAGCAGGATCATGGAATCCATCCCCAGGCCCTGCACAGCCACCCCACCAACCCCACCCTGGGCATCCCTGGCAGCGCTGTCCAAACTCTCCTGGAGCTCTGGCAGCTTCGGGGCTGTGCCCATTCCCTGGGGAGCCTGGGCAGTGCCCAGCACCCTCTGGGGGAAGAACCTTTCCCTGATCTCCAACCTGACCCTGCCCTGAGAGAGCTCCTGCTGCTCCCTGGGTCCTGTCCCTGCCCACAGAGAGCAGAGATTGGAGCTGTCCCTCGAGAGGAAGATGAAGGCAACGATGAGATCTTCTCTCTCTCTCTGGTCCTCCTCCTCTCCAAGCTGAACAAGCACACTGACCTCAGCTGTTGCTCACACAGTCTCCCCTCTTGTCCCTTCATCATCTTCATCACCTTCTTTGGATACTCTGCTAGCTTTATATCCTTATGATAATATCAGAGAGGTTACTGCACTTTTCTCCCTGCATCATGACCCAAGTGGACTGTATGCTGTGCATGACATGATCCTGTGAGATCCAGCACTACCAATAGCAGTGGGATATGTTTACAGGTGCAAATACTTGTGTTTTCCTGCAGTAAAAGTTAAAGGAAAGGAACTGGGCTTTCATTGATTTACGTGGCAGTTAGCTTGCATCATAAATTCTTGACGTAAGTTTCCTTTTTAGAAATCATTTTTCCCATATTACTTGTATGCCTCGGATGTGAAAATTGTGCTTTTAGTTCACTCCTTTCATATATAAAACCTGCTCTGTGATTCCCCATGGCTCTAGAGCTCTGTTCACTTGCAAATGTGTGAAGGTAGCTGTGAAACAATGGGTTAAGTACGGTCTAAATTCTGGAGTCGGTCCATGCTTCATGCTGCAGCCAGGGCCGCCAGCC